>JADRCH010000173.1:4378326-4458933 GCA_019843965.1 Rhynchomys soricoides
TCTTCTTCTTCTTCTTCTTCTTCTTCTTCTTCTTCTTCTTCTTCTTCCTTTTTTTTAATCATTTGAAACCCAATTGCAAAACAGCATGGTATTTCTATCATCAGAGACATCTTTCTTCCTTTTCACGGTGTCACATCATGGACAATGAGATAGACAGGTGCATGGACACATGGATGTTGGCTCTCCCAGATAAAATCCCCGCTAACATCATGCTATTGGTCATCTCCACTACTTTGATTTTCTCCTGACTGACTTTACTCATCTCATTTGGGAACTCCAGTTCTTTTTCTTTTTCTTTCTTTTACTCCAGATAAAAGGGATGTAAATTTCTACAAAGCTGTAAGACTTTTTGACGATTCTATGGTCAAAGAATGTCTTTGTCATCAAATGTTAAGGACAAACCATTTATAGTTCAGTTCTGAAAGATGGTCTGTTGTCAAGAGAACCATTTCTTGCATTAAAAGAAAGAACACCTAGTGTCTTCCCTTCCCACTCAAGTTGTGACATAAAATAACTTTGACCGAAGCTTATTACTAGACAGCAGATTCAAAGCAGGCTGAACAGTTGCCAACGGAACTCAGAATTTCCTTAGTACAAAATCCCGATTTTACTTAAAATTCTGAAAAGTTGGAGATGAGAGGACATTAAGCTTTGTTTTCAAGTTAATGATCCAGGGTTGTTTGTGGTGGCCATGTGTGAATTATATATGCCTTAACGTTCCTAAGTCAGAGGGGAATTGTAGCCGACTCATCAACTTTTTAAATTCTGTGATACAAATCCCTCTGGAAAAAAATAAATATTAACAGTTAGACAGTATCCAATTAGAGGCCATAGGCCAGAGCTAATCCTTCAACTTACAAATCCACAAAGCACATGGAACAGTGGAACCTTAAGCTAACAAACCCTATTAACATAAAATTAATGGTAAGAGTTTGGTGTGAGAGATTTCAGCTCCCTTCAGTAGGTTTGTTGACATATTTTTTTCTTATCTTTTGACTTCCATTTTCAACATAAGATTTTCACATTGCCCTTTGAAACAAACTTGTAATTTTCATGCTGTATCAGTTTAAGAAGCCGTATTTTGATCAAATCTTTAAACTCAGTAAGGAATTAGCATGTTTCTAACTTGGTTGAAGGTGCAAAAATATAGTTCTATAGAGTTCCCTTTGTATATTAACTTACTCAGTGTGTGTATGTGCCTTTTAACTTACTCAGTGTGTGTATGTGCCTTTTAACTTACTCAGTGTGTGTATGTGCCTTATGAGGCAGCCACAAGCTCCTATGAACTTTATTTTAGAGAAATCAGTCATGGCTTCAATGAGCTAAGTGAGTTTTATAATGTCATAACTAGGTTCCAGGTGATTGATTCCCATTGGCCATGTATGTAAGCCTGAGCTGATGGGGTTTTGACATTGCTTCTCCCTTACTAGTCTTCTTGCTCATTGGATAGTCATGCTGAGACCTAATAAGGCTCCTGCAGGGTCCTTCTCGGGATCTCTGCAGCAGCAAATTGGAAGGGAAACCCAAGAGACACAAGAGGAAAGATGGAGGTGGGGCGACACAGTTTTCTTAGGGCTGGGGAAACCATGTTTGTTTTAAATGTAGCTAAGAGGGTTTCTTGATTTTTACATTAATGTATTTGCTCAGCACTTGCTTTCATCTCACTGCAAGCACTGTAGTGTGTCAGATACAAATCTGAAATAAACTCATGTCTTCTTAAGAAACACAAACCTGGAGTCACCATATCCAGCTTATACATGTTAAAAAATGATCAAATGCTCCTGGACAGGTAAGTTCTCAACCCATGACAGTACAGGGGAGAGATGTGAGTATGTCAAGGTCTAAATGACATGTTATCTACAAGTGGAATGGGAGAGAACAAATCACAGACGCCTTTGCCTTGTGTATAGCTGGCTACGCAGATGCTTTGTGTCTTCCTAAACCTAGAGTTTCCCTGCTTCATTATGAACCAAATTCCAATCACATGCCACCTTTCATTTCCACAGTTCAGAAGCTAGTCCCTTAAAGCTGGGTTTCTGTGCCATAGCAATGTTGTATCTCTGCCTTTTCCATGGGAATATCTGTTCCTTCATTTGTCAATAGTCCTTGACCATTCTGAATTGGGAAAAAGAGATAGAGGAGAAATAATTCCAATTATTATCCCTTTGGGCTGTATTCCTGTGATATTTTGTATAGTACTTATTTTAGATAATATAAAATATTTATTTGTTTGTTTATTTATTTACATCTCAAATGCTGCTCACCCTTTCAGTCCCAGAGGATAATGTAAAATTTAATCTCGATAGTATTTAAAACACAGATGGAAGATGACAAAGACAGATGTTTCTCCTCAACCAATTAGTTAAGTTCAAGAATAAGGCTAGCGTTGGGTAGGATCTGGAGAAGCAAGGACCGTTTTACATAGCTGGCAAGATTTAAAAAACGAAAGAGCATGTCTATAGGGCATTTTATCAACATCTATGAAAATATGCTAAAATGGACCTAGTTTTGGATCTGGTTCTTTCCCTGGAGATACTAAGGGGATTATTAGAGACAGCTACAAAGACAATTGTCCTCAGATCTTTATTATGCTTTAAAAACTCAATGTGTTTGTTGCAGAAATTATGACAGACCCGCATCATGTAAAATATCATCTTGTACAAGAGATGCTAGTATGAGACATTGCTTACTATTCTCACATAGCACTTTTCACTGTTAAGAAAGGTGTTCCCGGAACACAGTACATGGATGATTCAGTACAATTCTCTTGGGATCTCTTGCTCGGAAAGAAAAAGTTTTCTGTGGTTTAATCTGTGCAGAACTGTTGTTTGCTTAATGTTTTTCAATTGGGGTGTTACTATGTAGCCCTGCCTAACCTGGTACTTACTTCCTACACCAAGCTGACCTAAAACTTGGGGGAAATTCTCCTGTTTCTGCCTCCCTTGTGTTGGGATTGTAGGGATAATAACCACTATGCCCTGTATGCAGTTGACTTCTGATGTCATTTTTATTAGTATCTCTCTCTCCACTCCTCTCTCTCTCTCTCTCTCTCTCTCCTCTCTCTCTCTCTCTCTCCCTCCCTCCCTTCTTGTACCCTGTCTTTCTTACTCTCCTTTGTTGTAGGAGAATATGTAAAAAGCCAAAAAGTTACCTGAGGAAAGCTGCAGCGGGCAGGCATGCATTATTTACATCTCTGTGAGCCATCCACTGCCCTTGGGTTATTTTATAATTGTGAAGTATAGATGCCCTATAATGAATGTTTCGTCTTAAGACGTGCAAATTAATTCAGTTTGTGGTGCTTCACTGGTCAGCCTTCCTTCCTGTGGACAAAACCCGTTGTGGATTCATTTCAATTTTCTTAATTTGTGCTTTTATGACTTCTCTTTTGACCTGCTTCTAACACCTTCTCTGGTTCTCTGATTTAAGCAATAGGCTAATGAAAATATCTAACAAGTGCTCACTATATATCTACACAGAGCCTCAACTTTACCTCTTTTTGGAAATTACCCTTTAGCACTGATTTTCTGCTTCTGTAACTTGAGTACATATTACCATTTTTTGTTGAGGAAGCAAATGTGACTTAGGAGAATCTTAAATTACATAATAGCCTCATATGAGTTTGTCAAAGTGGCATTTTTTATGTGATATATCACATGGATTTTCTTAATATTTCTACAAATGAACACTTCCTAAACATATGGTATTTTCCGACCCATATGCTTTATGGAAGCTTATCTGTAGATGAATAATATGACAGCCATCATGTTAAGCATCTCATAAGATATATTTACAAATTAAATATCAAAATATCTAATTTTTCATGGTTAAATGTTCTAAAATATAAGCTCTTTATAGACCTAAATTGTCAGCATGTTCATTAGTTCTTGTGCCCTCAGGATAAGAAGTCTCAGGCATAACATCTCAAGCATGAGAGCCATTGACTTACAGAACGCTCAGGTTCAGGGAGTCATATGTATTTTCAACAGGCTGTTGACCTTCAGAATTGGGCCAGTGAAATATAATTTTTAGGGCTGGAGAGATGGCTCTTAGTGTACCAATATGAGGAGCTGAGTTTAGATCCCAGCATCTACATAAACAAGTTGGGCATGGTGGTCTTCCATGTACCTGTAACACTAGTCCTGTGTTGCAGAGACAGGAGGATTCCTGGCTGTCAGTGTAGTCAGAAAAAAGTATGGTCCAGATTTTGTAAGAGACCCTGCATATAAAAAATAAGGCATTGAGTAATAGTGGACCCCGGATGCCCTTCCTTGGCTTCCATGCATTCGCATGCTGCATGTTCCTGGGCACACCCACATGTATAGACACCACAGTCACATACATACACAAAATAAAGAAACAAATAATTGGAAGTGAATAGATAAGGATTATTTATGGAATCTGTCGGTTTAGAGCTAGTGGTTTTTTTCTTGCCCAATGAAGAACATATGGAGAATCAGGCATGAGGCTCTTGGCCTTAGGCAGATGAGAAGGTGCATATCATAGCAGCCCCATTGTGTGCTCTTGGGAATGCTGTTTCATGGGGAACACACAGTTCCTCTTCCTTGGGTATAGCGTTGGGGTGAAGACTATCCATCCTACTTCTAGATACCATTCATCCCAGTTTGTGAGTGTAAAGAGATGAATGTAATGGAGGCATCTTGTGTATTCATAACTAACATTCACAGCTAACAGCACACAACATCCCATAATATAGCATCCTAGGAAGGTATTGCTGTTTCAATGCCCCCTGCTCCAAGCATCCCTTGACAACTCAATCCCTAATGTTACATCACTGAAAGCTGGGACATAGTGGGAAATATTCAGGTCACAAATGGGTTATAGCTGACATTAAAGTGTTTGATCTGTGGACTTAATCTATTGATCTCTCTCACTGTTTCTTTGGCTTTTTCCCTTAGGAGAAGGCAGCAAGGAGAATCTTGCCAGGTGCTTTTTGATATCCAGCCTTTAGAATAATAAGCCAATACTTATCTGACCAATACAGATTAACCTTGTGTTACAGCAATGTAGCATGGATAAAGACTGTAGAAAACCCATATTTCAAGATTAACTCTAACATGTCCATATTATTAGATTCATAAATATCAGTGACTTCTTTTCTTTAGGGACCATGAGTATCTTACTGCTACTTCACTTCAAGATCTAGAAATGAGCAATATGCACGTGTAGTTTCCCATGTCTGCATCTTGTAGGTCCCTTGAAATACAAATGATGATGAAGATGGCCCTGGATTTGCACGGCCTAGGATCATATCCTAGCTCCCAGACTTCTGTAACATCAGGTAGAAACAAATAGCAATCCCGGCAGACACAGAGATCTCAAAGATAAAAATAAAGTCTATTCTGCAGCATAAAGTAGTTCAAAAATGTCTTGATGTTGTCTGCCATCAGAACTCTGTTTATACATTAGTTAGCCCTCAGTTAGAATTATTTAATGGCTCTTCCTACTTTATTTTCATCGTTTATTAAACAGTGTAGGCTTAGATTTTTTTCAAAACCTGCTTTAATTACGGTTCTTTAATGCTTCAATCTCCCTACCCCACCACCCATCAGAGGTAGGGGGAAGGAAAAGTTAATAGGAAATGGGGGTTGTGGACCTATTTAGAGAGAGCTCTTCAGGGAGATTCCTGTCAGCAGTCCAATCCACTAGCAAAACATGAAACATGAGTCAGTAGCAGCAGCTAGATCCAGAAGAAACCACAAGACTTTGGTGTGAATACAACATGAAACAACTGGAATACCACCAGAAGTTCTTCGTTACATTTGTCTCTACAAAGTCATGACAAGGAAAGATCATCAAAAAAAGCAAGGTGAACCAATGCAAGAGTGTCATCCACTCTCTGTTGAATTATACTCTTTCCAAACATCACATGTCCCCTTAAGCATCCTCCAGAAAAGTATCACATGCCCCTTCATCAGGCAACTTCAAGAAAAACACCACCTATCTGTTCTCAGCAAAACATTCTCCCATAAGACAGTTTCCAGAAAAATGTCACATCACACAACTGAGTCTCCAACGAAACAGGAAATTTCTACTTCAAACCAGTTGATCTTTCTCCTTATAATTCTGCTATAATTTGATTGATTTTTAAAAAAGATTTATTTTTAAGAAATAGATAATAGATAGATAGATAGATAGATACTCTGTGTGTGTGTGTGTGTTCACAGGGGTCCAAAGAGAGTGTCTGATCCCTGGAAGTGGAGTTACAGGTGGTTGTGAACTGCCCAGTCTTGGAACTGGGAACAAAACTTGGGTCTTGTATTAGTCAGTGTTCTCAAAAGGAACAAAACTTATAGAATGAATCTACCTATCTGTCTTTCTGTCTGTTTGTCTGTTAAGGGGACTTAGAATGACTTACAGTTTTGGTTGAGCTAGTGCAACAATGGCTGTCTACCACTGCTCCTGTTTCAAAGGCTGGATGTCTCAGCTGGTCTTCAGCATGTATTAGAATCCTGCTAGAAGAAGATGTAGTCCAAATTAAAGGTGGATCTTCACACCTCAAAATATTTGATTTGGGTGAAAGGTGTATCTATCTTCCCATTTTAAAGATTTGGATTAAAAGTGGGTCTCCCCACTCAAAATTTAAAAATTCATCAGAGGTGTGTCCAGCCATTTGGGGGAGGGGGTTAGTTAATTCAAGCTGACAACCAAAAATAATGACCACAAGTCTTTTAAAAGAGTAGCAACTGCTCTTAACAGTTAAAACATATTTCTGTGCCCATCTGCTATATTTTGAATTATGGCATTTTTTCAATATTTCTTTTTGTGCTTTAAAGTATCTTTCTAGAATGGTGAAATAATATCCTTTTGGATAACTGTAACACTTGATTTTCTAATTAACCTAAGGTGTCTTTTTTCTTTTTCCCATGAAAATTTAGTATTTTAAATTATAGAAAAATCAAGTAAATACTGGAAAGTATTGGCTAGGGGGGAAGGGAAAACATCATCTGTATTCTTAACTCTAAGCATTTTTGTTTATGACTTTGTAAATTTATTCCCTTAACTTAGACTATTTGAAACATCTTTTAGAACAGTAACTTGGATATGGAGTGTCTCTCTTGGTCCTCAGCTGATGGAACTGATGGTTCACAGGTGACTGACTATTGACATGATGGAAAAATCAATGCCCTGATATATTCAGAATCTCCAGGCACTGATATGGATAGCAGGAGCTTACAGAGGCAGGGTCCTGCTGGAGGAATTAGAGCATAGGGGCTATGCTTTGGGGGCTATGCATTGTCTTCAGCTCCCTTCTCTATCTGCCCTAGTACTTCCTGGCTGTCAAGAGGTGAGCAGCCTTGCCTAGCTCTCTGTGGTGTTTCTGCCTTTGAAACCATGGGCAGATATAAACCTTTCAATACTCCTTCAAGTTGGTTTTCTCGGGAATTTGGTCAACAGTGACATCTAAGCTTGCCGAAACATGCTTGGAAAAGTGCCATACTAAGAGAGTAGAGCCAGAAGGTCAGATCTGCATCTCCTATACCTTGTTCTACAGCCCTGTGATCAACACCATCCATTGTATTTCCTATGTGCTTCATGAACAGACTACTGTGAGGGAAAGTAGGAAACGACTTAGAGTCAAGGCCATAGGCTTGGTGTCTTTTTTTTTTTTTTGCTTCTTAGGTTTTTTCATATTTTTATTCTTGTTAGTTTGTTTTTGCCTTGCAGGGGAGTTGTTAGTTGGGGTGTTGTTAGCTGGGGTGTTGATAGTTGACCATCCTTTTAAATGTGACAAGAATATAAAATTAAACCTGAATGATTTCTCTAATTCTAAGTGACCTGAGTTGATTATTTAAAATCTTGCTTGTTCTTAGTCTAAGAAAAAAAATGCATTGCTAAAAAGTCAAAAATTATAAGTAATCACAGAGAAGTGTTTTCTATTCAAACAGCAATGCAATAAGCACCAAACAAGATAGCATTTGCTGCCCATCTATGCTGTGCTTGCTGATGTCTCAATAGACTCGCTAATTAAGTCTGTGAGTGTTTATTAAAACATATACTTTATCCTGGGCTCTCTTCTCAACAAGACAGTAAGAGAAACATTCCCTTCTCACACAGAGTGTGCATTCTGATGGAGCCAAAAAGATTGGAGACAGCAAAAAAAAAATGTGAACAAAGACATTTCACGTTAGGATTAAATCCATATGATGAAATGAGCAGAGTAAGGAGTAAGGTGGCAACTGTAGAAGAGGGAAGATAGATCTATCACCCATCTACCTATCATCTAGCTCTATCGTTCAATTATATTATCTATCTATCAATCCTGTCTATCGATCTATCTATAATCTATCATCTATATATTGCCATCTATCTATGTCTATCAGCCAATTATATTATCTATCATCTATCTACCTATCTATCTATTGTCTACATATTCACCTCTATCATTCTATACACACACACACATACTCCTTAGTCTTCATGAACTAAAAGTAGCATGACTAAATTGAATATTATTTATGCTACTTAGAACACTTTTTTTCTCATTGATTACTTTTGAGACTCTCATTCAAGGAATGAAACTGTATTTTTAACCAAGAGAGAAGTAGGGCCAGGTTCAGAGCTCTCTAAAAAGTCACAGCATCATGCTCGGTGTTCTTCTGGGGCTGCACTTCTACTCTGCATCTTAGGTTTCTTATCTGTTAGAAATGACTTATGGACCTTTTAAAAAGAACCTATTGTGGAAAAGATTGAGAAGAATCCTTAAAGCTGGATTCAATGCCCCGTGATCTCAGTACTCTCAACCTTCTTTTGCATCTTGGCCATGGGAACATGGGTGCTGGATGTTACCTATGCTAACATCCTATCTAATATGTAAGTTTCCTTCTAGTTCTCCCTTAAAAACTTGAATATTCTCCTTGGCTTTTTTTGTGGGGGAGGGTTCTGTAACCTCTACCAACTTTCACCTTTGCTCTTGAGACTGAGTGCACTTAACAGGAGCTGTGCTTATAGATGCACACACACACACACTCACACACACACACACACACACACACACACACACACACACACACACAGAGTCACTCATACTCCGTATTCCTCATGAACTAAAAGTAGCATGTCTAAATTGGATCCAGCATCGTACCCTGCGGTCTGGAAGTGATCATTTTAATTACTGATCACACAACAAATAAACTTTGTGTATGTTGGAAGCTGTGAAAATGAGAGGCAGCTGCCTCACATCTGACAGGCAAAGTGGGGTAGGCATGCACCAACAAATGAACAAGAAGACATTGAGGATGAAAAGTTGTCCTGTTTTTTTTTGGGGGGGGGGGAGTGGAGTAGTGAAGACTTTCTGGTCCCTTTATAGACACTTTGTTCATTCTGAAAGGTAAGTGATTTCACCTCTTTTTAATCTGTTCTTCCCAATGGGAAATGTGATCAATGATAAATGCATCTATTTATGCAGAATTGCAGCCCGCATTGACAGCCTCAAAATGAGTTTTCCAACATCTGGCAGGAAGTCTCTCTAATGCATGTCAAGAAATTGGGTCTCCCCTTGCTGACATGCATGGCCCACTGGCTTTGACCATGTGCAGCGTGAGTGCTTGTGTTTCTTTCAGAGTGTTCATTCATGCTCGTCCACTTGCCTCTCTACTATTGAGCACTGACATAGATTTCCCCATCCGAAATTTAAAGAGAAGAAGAGCTCTGGATTTTAGTTTAAGAAAGAGAGCTCACAGACCTGTGGATTTTAGTGGAGAGGAAGAAAGAGTGTCAGGAGCTCAAGCTAGAAGTCTGCTGATGAATTGTTTTTTTCTCACCCATTATGTTAATGACTATAGGTCCTTGCATGGTAACATACAAGCCACCCTACAAACTATGCGCATATCAAATTAGTGATTCATATTTAATACTCATCTGAAGCCTCCCTCTCCAAACACTATGAGGGCAGGTATTTGGTCTAGCCTGCTCACTGTTCTGCATATTAGCATGCTCCTTCCAGCTTTAGATAATTATTTAGATGGATAACTAACGGATGGCTGAGTAACAGAGCTTAATTAATGCTGATATCCAGACATTTGTCTAGTTGAGATTTCCAGTGACTTTGATTTACAATTTTTTAAATCTTATAGTATATCTTATTTATTTATTTTTATAGTAAAATTTAATTGTTAGAGCATTTTAGAGAAATGTTCCATATAACAGTACAAATCAATACAGTACTTCTAATGAACAGTTTACCAACAAATACCAAAGTATAATTGTGCATAAATTTTATCTAGTAAACTTATTTCCAGGAATTTATGTTGACAAAAATATGTGTGTACTGTGGGATATCTATCACAGTATTATATACAATGGTGAATTATGAGAAACATGTCAAAATTAAATACAGAATTAAAAATTATGAAATTACTTGTAGACATTTCTATAATAATTAAAATGTTATTTTTGGCTAAAACTTTAGAAGTCAATATTATTATCATCTTATAATTTCACATTATAAATATGATTAAAATAAGTAACTTTGTAAAAACATTATGCAATTGGAAATTATTTCTGACAGATCAACTCTTACAGTTTTATAGGCCATTCATTATTTTCTCCTTTGAAATGATAAAGGAAAGTGACTCAGTCAAAATAGCACACAACCTAATCTCATAAATCACACGTTTAATGTTACTTGTTTTCAGTAGGTTTAGAAAACTTTACTATTGTCACACTCAACTAGATATAAGCTGACAACTTCTGACTAAATTCAGAGAAAATAAATACTAGTCTTCTAAAATATACAAGATTCACCTCCCTAATGTGACCATAAAATTCAAATACCTTCAATGTTCTCCCTTGTAGATATGTTAGCTTCACTCTGAGCAAAGAGCAACATTCCTTTGTGTTTCCCAAGGCCATTACACTGAGATTCGTCAGATACCTATAACACTTGCTGAAGTTACCCCTTAAATATTTCTATTTGACCAGTATGAAGTGTCCTTTCTTATCTTTTTTGATAATTTTTGGTTGAAAGTTGATTTACATTTTTTGTATTTGTTATTGGTCTGTGGGATTGGGTTTGAACCCAAGACCTTAAATAAGCTACTCAAGTACTTGATTCTTTTATTTGTAATTCTTTTTTCTCTTCTTGGGTTTTTCAATAATTTGTATAAATTAAGGTATTGTATAGTGGGCTCTAAGAGATTTTAGGTTTTGTTTAGATGTGGAATGTCTAGAATTGTAACCAGCTTTTAGCAACTAAACTGGCAGGATACAGGACAGTTTGGTCAAGCAGTATGTAGTTCTTAAGCAGTGCTGAGACCAGGGTAAAGGTTTGGAGAAGATTTCTGCTTCTAGACCAAGCTATCAGTTGCAGTGGATTTGCCCCAGGGCTCTTGGGGATCTCAGGCATGGCTTGAGATACCTGTGTGTAAACTTGTTACTGCAGCAGGCATGAGTCTGGTCTGGCTATTATGCTCAAAATCAAGTAGGTGATGGTGATAGTGATTATGGTGGTGGTGATATAGGCTTAGTATCATGGATGTTGCTATAAATGAAACTGACCTCGTGACAAGACATCAGTCACAAAACCTCTATCTCAACCCACACTACCATGGCACTATTGACTGGCAGGCTACCATTAGGAGAAAGAGGGACAGAGGCACCAAGGGGAAATTCAAGCTTCCTCCTGTTCCGTAATAATGAACGCTTTTCTTTCAGATGACAAGGCCAAGTTCATGCTCCACATGGGAACTCTGTCTTCTGTCTCATTTGCGAATGGCCTGGGAACCAAGAGGAGTTTATCCCTAAGGAGAATGTCCTGATCATTACAGCTGAGGTTTCAGGTTAGTCCATTTAGAAGTTTGGTCCAAGTCTTAGTTCCAAGAATTTACATCTGTCTCTAAAGAAGCTCCAAGTGCCCCTGCTAACAGTCCTGGGAAAGTGTATACCTCTATTTGCAGTCCAGTGCTGTTTCTCTTATGAAAACTGTCTATTTGTTCAGGGTACCCCTGTTTAGTGTTCCTGCAGGGTCTTGTCAGTGGAAGACCAACTCTGAACGTTAAGGACACATTCCAGTGCTGTTTACTTTACTACTTGATGTGGCCTAATATCTGACCATAAGCAACTGAAGGGAGAAAGGGTCTATTGTAGCTTACAGTATGAGGAGGTACAGCCCTTTATTAGGGAAGACATGGCCACAAGAGCCGTAGGCCGGCAGCTCATACCATGTCAACAGTAAGGAGGTAGAAAGTAAGGAGAAAGAGGATCAGAGCTGGACCACCCAAACTCCCCAACACTATAACCCACGTCTGTCCTCTGTTGAGACTCTACCATCTGAAGGTTTCCCAATCTTCCAAAACAGCCGCCTGGTGATCAAATGTTAAAACATATGTACCAGTAGGGGGCATCGAAGGCATTAAGTTTAGGGAAAAAGGGGGGGATACTGAGGTAGGGTGAGGACCATGGCCACAGCTCTGTGAGTCTCAAGAGTTAGGCGAGAGAGTGCCATAGAGAGAGGAATAGACGCTAGAGGGTAGTGGGCAATGAAGATCAGTGGTGGCCTGCTTGAAGACTGGATGTGAAGATGCTTGAGCTTACCCACGTTTGTTCTCAGGTGGAGCCGTGTGCTGGTTCAGCTGGAGGGCTCAGGAACCTGGGGAAGAGAGAAAGTTGGTCTATTCTGGTTGATCAGTGTGGGAAGGCAGATTAGCTACAGTTTTACTTTATTTTATTTGGGCAGTACTAGGGGTTGAATCTTGTATATAGTAGGCAAGTGCTAGCCTTTGGAAGTAACTCCCAAACCAGTTGGTTCCTTTAGACTGTGAAGCAGGGTCTTGCTAATTTGCCCAGAATGGTCTTGAGCTCACTCTATGGGCAAGGAAGCCTTCAAATCCTCCTGCTTCTCACACTCATTTGCTACTCAACAATGAATCAAAAGATGAATTTGTGAAGTTTGTGGCCTTGGTCCACCAAACAAAGGGGCAGCCAACTGTCAGTCACTAATATCACTCCTACTCTGAAGGATGGCTCTTTGCAGTAAGCACTTTTGGGTCACTGGAGTGCGTGGTTCTTTGGACTTCCCTTGTCTTTGTGGGATCTCAGTGCTAGGACACAAAACGATACTGATAGGCTCAGTGTTGTTCTAGGTTCTTCTCCACTAGCATCTTATTCCATCCTACACACGCGTAGGAGCTACAACAAGTCCCAGCCCCTGCTCCAATGCCTGCTCTTATTTCAGGAGGTGATACTGGAAAGGGAAGGATCTTGAGATCATGTCCTGATGGCCACAAGGGCTTCTGACTGGTAGAATTTCTCCCACCTGAGCACTGCACTGCATGGAAACTGCCTTATTTAGATAACGCCGTAAGGTTCTTGCTTCTGCATACATTCCCAGTAGTGAACTCTACTTGCAGCTAAACGCATTGAGTACATCAAGAATTCTTGTTATTATGATTAGCATTTATGAGGGACTGAATAGAATTTTTTCTTTCTTCATTGTGTTAATGCAAGGAGTTGACTTAATGAAGGCCAGCCAGCATGATCTTAACTATTTTCCTTACAGGGTTCTAATGATGGGCCAAGAAGATAATGACAGTCATGTGTGAACAGCCAAGAGGATGTGGAACCACAATCGTTTACCCTCAAAGACATTAAACAAATAAGGCTCCATCTAATGCAAGGCTATTCACCTGGGAGGCAAGAGAGGCTCAAATTCAAGCAGAACGACTCTGATTAAGAAAACCCTGGTTTTTTCTTATTCATATAAAGTATTTATCAGGCATTGGATTTTATAAACAGCTTGGTCTTGGAATCTTTATTTTATTTTATTTTTTTTTTAAAAAAGGTTATCCTGAATGCATTTCCAAGCTTCCTGTGGAGGATTTCTCATAAAATAAGGCAGAAAATGTATAAATGTAAACAGGCTAATTGTATGCAGATATAAATTATGGATGTTGGTCTTATGAAAAAGCACGGCTCATCTGCAACAGTCTTACTCAGCAGCTCTGGGTCTTGTCTAAGGGGATATTTAGTATGGCTGTGATGTGCAGAATTTAAAACAAAACTTTGACTTCTGGAGAATAAAATATAGCCCCTTTGTGTTAAGACCACACCGCTGGTTTTATCTCCTTTTATTACTGTTGACATGGGTGCTCATTAGCTCTGGCATCCCATGTGGACCCTTGTCTCCAGATGCTGAGTAAGCCAAAGGCTGGGGAAGGGCATGGCTATTCTGTGTTGCTCCTCCATCCCCAATATTCTACACAGTGACTAGTGTTCAAGTGGGCATTTGGAGTCTGAGATCGCCTGGGTTATTAAGGTTTCTCCCTTATGCACAGAACAGATAGAATAAGGATAGCCTATGACAAAAGTTCTGTTAGATGGTGTGGCTATAGAAGGCCGTGATGTGACTGTCTCCTGGAGATTTGTATCTCCACAGCTTGAGATATGGCAGCTATTGCTAATGCTTCACTTAGTTATCTGACCAGTTCAAGCCTGAGTTCTACAAAGATGCCCATTGCGTCTCAAAATACCGAAGCATTATGGAAAGTGAACAACCAGTAAAATAGCTGGTCTGGCACTTGGTGATACATGACACAACATGTTACATGATGATATATGTTTCAGGGATTCTGTGAACAGTATAAGCCTTTAGCTGATATGCACTGAGGGACTTCCAAATAAATAACTACAGAAGACTGACTATTTTTCTAGGCGTCCTCTCCTTGATAATCCAGGGGGAAAAGCAAACAAGCCTTAAACATAAACTTTGGATGTAGGGAGGGGATAGGGACTCACTATGCAGACAAGGCTTGCCTGGAACCCACAGGGGTGTGCTTGTTTATGCCTCCCAAGAGCTGGGATTACGGGCATGTGCTACCATGCCCAGCCGGAAATATAAACTTGGTACTCAGTAGTGAGTACTAAAATCAGCATTTTAAAATAGGGGAATTCTAGAGTACATGGCAATAAAATAACATGCACTTACATATATATATTATATATAATTATATTATATAACTATTTATATTATGTATTTATATAATATATAAATATGTAAATTTATAATATGTTTATATAATACATAATGTTTGAATATATAATAAATATATAAATAGGAGGGCTGGAGAAAAGGCTCATCAGTTAAGAGCACTGTCTACTCTTCCAGAGGTCCTGAGTCCAACTCCCAGCAACCACATGGTGGCTCACAACCATCTGTAATGCGATCCAATGCCCTTTTCTGGTGTGTCTGAAGACAGCTACAGTGTACTCATATACATAAAATGAATAAATGAATCTTTAACATATATATATCTATATATATCTATATATATGGTTGTGTGTAGTGGCATGCTCTTGCCTATGCGTGGGATGTGTAGGCTAGGTATCAATGCCATATGTCTTTGTCTGTTCTTTCCTACTTTAGTTCTATGATGAGATTTCTCACTAAGCCTGAGGTTTACTGATTCATGGAAACCCTCTTGTCTCTGTCCCCTGGCTCTGGGACTGTATGCCCATGCATCCACACCTGATTTGTTGTTTTAGTTTGTTTTACACAGGTGTTGGAGATTCTATCTCAGGTTCTCACACTTTTCCAGCAAGGAATTCACTCTCTAAGTCACCTTCTTGGTAGGATAATTTTTAATAGCATGTGAAAAGGGCAGCTTAGATACTGGGGTATTAACTCCGTGGATCAGGATGTTGTGTGTAGCAGTGTTCTTCTGTGATAGATTGAAAACTGTGAAGCTGAAGGCTCCCAGGATCTGCTCTTTGCTTTGATCTGAGAACCATGTAGATCTGTTACCAGTGTTTTATGGTGTGGATCAAGACTATCTTCCAATCATCCAGAGGTCATCTGGTCTTGATCACCTTCAGTTTACAGCCCCTTGCCTACCTAGTCAAAAGGTTCTTATGGGAAATTTTCTTTAGTAGGAACCAGGCCATGTTATCAGAGCATGCCCAGTCTACTTAATGGGTTACCTAACTTGAATGAATTAGATGTGTCCAAGGCCTCCTAGAGTCCATTAACTTAGATTTCCAAGACTGTCAAAGTGAAGTGAGTTCTCAGAGAGTTCAGCTGCTCAATGAGCAGTCACTGAGTGCCTATTCTGAGTCAGAAAGAGAAGATCTTCACTCAACAAGACAAGTGTCTAAGTTTTAAGATGACATAAATTAAGACCAGAATTGTTAAGAATTAATCGCATTGCCAAGTTATCCTTTGTAGTTAGGGCACTTTTTACTGAATTTCTTATTTGTTAGTTTTGACTGGGTCTAACTCTGTAGCCAAGGCTGGCCTGTAACTTACTATGTAGTCTGTGCTGATCTCACACATGCATCAGTCCTCTTGCCTTGGCTTCTCCAGTGTTGGGATTATAGGCATGAGCTACTACTTCCAGCTCTTTATGGTTTGGGAACAATTGGTTGAACAAGCCTATAAATGGTTTTTGAAGGCATGCAAAGAGCGCATGTAGCACAGTGGCGGAATGATCCCCTGGTGTGCAGGAGGGCTGGGTTCAAGCCCTGGCACCCATGCCACAAAATAGATGATCTATAAACAGCCAGAGCTCATTCCACTGGAGCCTTGATGATTTGCTTGTTTATCTGAACTGCTCTAATTGTCCAATTAATTACTGAAGGTGTGCTCACAGATTCGGGGTTGCTATTTTGGAAACCGGAAATATCCCCCACTTTTTAAATTTTATTAACAGAAATTTAAAACTGGAAAGCACTCCTGAGGGTGTTGGAGAATGGCAGGGATTTCTGATTATTTTTATGGGACTTACATCATTGTATCATTTCTTATCACCCAAGTAGGCACAGTATGATACCCACCCTGCCCCAAATCAGGCAGGCTCTAATCTTGCAGCATGAGAGACAAATTCCAGGGCATGAGGGAACACCTACTTGGTTGGACACAACCCCCAGTCAACAAGTGAGCTTGTTTATTAAGCTCTAAATTTTACAACATATTTTTAATAACTGCTAAGATAGCTCTGAAAATATGAGAACAATGTTGATAACAGCTACTGTATCTGAAAATTATTGCTATAATAATTTGGAACTCAATAAAATTTCAAGTAATTCAATGGCTTATTCTCTTTGGATAGAACCTGAACTTGCATATAAAAACTTTTGGATGTGAACAAGCCATAGGAGAATTGGTGAGGGCAGCTCTCAGAGTTGAATTATCACAGAATCCCAGAGCACGAGAGGGGTTGCATCTGAATTTGCAGGGGCTTTTACAGCACATCTCTGACCTTTCACCTATCTGATTATATAAATGGGCTCAGAGCTGGAGTCCTTTCACAGGTTAAAAATTCTGGCTTCAGTAGGCAGCCAGTAAAGAGCATGTGACCTCTCATTCATACAAAGATGAGGAGGAGTCCTGGATATTGGAGATACTCATGTGATGCAGATGATCACCTTGGGAGCATCAGCCATGAACAGTGAGGTATCTGGGTACCTTGGGAAGAAGAGCTAGGTATTTTCTTACACTAATATGTAACACAGTGCTCTGGCCCGTTATGCAACTCCATTCTGGAGTCAAGTTTACACATACATTTAAACTCCACTTTATGAGAAGTATATTAAATATAGTGAGCGGGGATTTCATTTGTTCCTTTTAAGTTGGTTGCTCTTATTGCTTTAATTCAGAAACTGTAAAAGCTTGTTATTCACATCAAAATGTCAAAACTATCAATTTTGTTTGTTCGTGGTAACTACGTCAGAGCAATTTAAAAATTCAGATCCCCAAACTGAATTATGGTACATACATTCACACGCACACACACACACACACACACACACACACACACACACGCATGAGCACACACACATACACACACACTCACTTTAATAAGGTGTGTTCACTATAACACCTCAGATAATCAACTTATAAAGAGAAAAGGTTTTATTTCAGTTCATTTTCTTGGAGGATCCCGTTCATGTTTTTATGAATTGCTATGGGGCCTGGAGTGGCGTGGTCCATCAGGGTGGTGGTACTTATCCCAAGACTAGGGAAAGAAAAAAAAAGGAAGAATTGTTGAGGTCTTTCCAAGAGCATTTTCACCTACTATGGCCACAGATCTGGATTCTGGGTCTTATAAGCAGTAGTCCTTATTACCCATAGTTCCAAGCTGTAGACCGTCCCTCTGTACATGGGCCTTCAGAAGCCATTCCACATTCAAGACTATCATAGAGTCTTGTTTAAAAAAAAAAAAAGAGGGCATTTGTTAAAAAATCAGTACTCACGTGTTTAGTTGAGAACTGAAGAGAGACAGCTCTAGAATGTAGAGCAGAGGACCAACTGATACCAAAATGCAGAGCATGTTTGTGCATGACAGCATTGTGAAGAGACTCCCTGCTGGCCTTCTGTTTGTACCTTATGGCTAAGAGGAACTGAGCATGTTAGTCATCCCACTGAATGAACAATGAGGTTTACAGTGTGTGTAAACTCATGATTTCTGTTGATTTATGTGATTTGTGGCTAATGTATTCATCAGCGAGCACTCTGAATAAATACATAGGAAACAAGTTTTTAAATATGTAGACATAATAAACTAAAGGAGTGTGGGTTACTCATCTTAACACCCATAACCTTACCACTTAGGATGTGTCATTTGGAACAGCGGTGTTTCAGCCGTTCTGCTATTATACTCTAGCAGTCTGGACAAAGAATAGGTATAAAGGAATGTTTGTGAATTCCTTAGCTAATTACAGGAGTGTGGCTAGTGCTTAAGAGATAAGCCCTGAAGCAGAAAAATCGCTACAGATCTGAGGCCAATCCAGGTCACATTTAAATTCCAAGACATCCCAAGCTGCATAGTAAGACTCTGTTTCATAAAACAACTTCCTTCTCCTGAAAACCAAACACTACTTCTTAAACAGTCTGATCTGTGTCTCCCACACACTTGCTAGCGCCATTCTTGTTCTTGCTCTGTCATTGTTTAAACTAGACAAATGCTATTTGGTAATGTCAGATTGTGTCTCTTGCTCCTTTGGGGTGTGTGTGTGTGTGTGTGTGTGTGTGTGTGTATGAGTGGAGTGTGCAAGAATGTATATAAATTTGTACTCAAATCTGTAGTGTGTGTGTGTGTGTGTGTGTGAAAATATGTATGTCTGTACATGCACATGTAAATTCACATGGAGCCAGTTGCTTCCCCTAATGCCTCTCCATTTTCCTTATTGAAGTAGGGTCTTTTGATGAACCTCACATGTGTACAGCAAGTACCTTATGCATTGAGCTACATCCCCACCCTGTCTCTTGGTTTCCAAAGCTTCTAATTCCTCTAGTACTTTGGGGACTTGAGAGATGCTGTGACTGTTACTTGGCCATTTATTTCAGCTTCCATTCTTGTTCTATGCTGACTTACTACTAACTAGTGTTCTTATACCTTATTGCTTTAGCCTCTACTACATATGTAGCGACATGGAGAAAAATTATTCAATCTTCTGAGTAATAGAACATTCTTCTATATTATGGCCAGATTTTAGGTATTAAAAACATCATTTTATTTGTAATGGACACATAAAACATGGTCTTGATTTAGTTGTGATTAGACCAAATACATATTTCCATATAGAAAGACCCCTGCTGGGACTCACTGTCAGTGGAAACTTTCTTCCCACGTCTTTATTTTGCAACACAGTAGTTTTATCATAGTGTTGTTTTATGAATTCAGCTCAGAGCAAAGCCAAAGGAAAATAAACAGCAATGAGGCTTCCTATTTGTATATAATTTGACGGCTTGTAAAGTATTTGGGGGGAAGTATTACACATTTACAGTTCCTGAAACTTTACAAAGTAGAAAAGAAAAATGTTATTGTCCCTGTTCTACAGACTGGGCAGCTGGAGAGGCCTGTGGCTTTTCCAAGGTCTCCTGCCCAGAAAATGATAGAATGATTCCTGAGGCCTGAGGACTCTGGGTGCATCACAATACACACAGGGACCAAGCAGCCTCTGGGAAACACGTCTGCTTGCACATCAGATTTACTTGGTAAATTCTCTCCTTTGCATCCCTTTTCTTGTATCCTCTCATTCTACCTTCCTACCTTTCTTTCTGTCTTCCTTCTTCATTTCTGTCATGTTTGCAGCTTTCTTCTCCTCATCCCTGCTACCCTTTCTTCATCCTTTCCATCCGCTCTTTCTTTTAACACATAACCGAGAGCATTTGCTGGGAGAGGGCTCCAGAAAAACAAGCATAAGGACCAAAGCTCAGATCACCAGAACCCATTTGAAAACCAGGCAAGCATGGCAGCCACCTTAAGTCGCCTTCCTGGAAAAGCAGAGACAGGAGATCCTCAGAGCGACATGGACAAGGCTAGTTGAATTGGTGAGCTCTGGGTTCTGCCAGCAATGGTTTTCCTTTTCAGAAATAATGAAGAGACACAAGAGCCAACAGCATGTTGTACTGTGAGCTCCGACTCATAATGATATGGCATTGCAGAACAGACTGTCTTGTTTTATGGACTACTCTTCTGTTTGTAGCTATGTGATTTGGAAAAATGGCATCAAAAGTCACTGTAGTCAGGTTGAAATGGGACAGAGGGCATCATGTACCTTCCCTATTAAGTTAAACAATGTCCCTCACCACTTCTGCCTATTGTCCTCTGTCTGGAACTGTTTCTGTGGCCTCATATAGATGGAGTCTGGGACCATCTGATAAAAATCCCTGTTCCATGGGTCTCCTCACTGACATTGAATTTTCAGTTCATACACGGGTATATTAGGTAAGATTCCCTAGAGGAGCAGAACATATGTAATTCACACACATATGTATATAAACATGTTTGTAAAAAAGGGACTTATTAGATTGGCTTACAAGGAATGGACCACCTTTATGTTGGAAAGATGGAGAACCCAGTGGCTACTCAGTCTGAAAAACTGGATGCCTAAGGGCTCTGAATCCAGTGCTAAGGGTTTGGGAGGCCCTAGAGAGTTGGTGGTACCTAATCCACAATAAAAGGCCAAAGGAGTCTGATGCCCATAGAGGATCCTCACAGTGACACACAGACTCACTTAGGAAGAAGAAAGAATACATCACACTTGCTTTACCTTAGACCCTTTCTAATCTGCCACTGTCAGGTTGATGGTTTATATGGAGTTTGAAATTCATAAGACACAGTGTGTGTCCTCCTTCTCTAACTCCTAGAAATTGCTCTGAAGCTTAGAATACCACTAAATCTTAATAATACACAAACTACTTTTGAGCCTGAATCTTTACCACGCATGTATCCCTGGTAGAGTTCATCTTATTTAATTCAAATCTTGGCCAGATTCCTATGCAAGCTCACAAGTTTGACTCAATAAATGTATCAGCCTTTTGCCATTTACAGTTATTATAATTCTGAACTTTGATTTAAACAAAGTCAAATCCACATTTGGCTCCACTCTTGATAACATGGTTTTGCTGTAAGTTCTCATCTTTTCTGAGATTCATCTCACTCATAAAAAAGCAATAATGTCTACATTGCATGGTTACTGCTTGTTATTTTCAAGAAACTTTGGAGCACGGAGAGAATGAAGGTCACATGTGTAGCATGTAGCCAGCAGTGTAGGGCGTAATCAAAGAAAGCTTTAAGATTTGTGTCCGTTTGTGTTTTGCCAGGTGGAGGTCTGTGCCTAGGCCCACCTCAACATCTGTCTACCTAAGGTGATACCAGGATTTGCCATAGCTAAAAACAGAAAGAAAAGACAACCTTTCACGGGGTAGTTGTAAGCTTGAGAACAGGGTCTAGTCTCCCTCATGTCTGTGTTCTCTTACTTAATCAATGGAAAGGCAAAATGTATAGCACTCTTTGTAATGTAAAAGAGACTCAGTCCACTAGGGACTTCCTGGGAGTTAGGAAATTTTGACATTGGTAAATAAAAAGTAAACAAAGACCCTATCCCCTTCCCAGCCTTAGTATTTATGGAAAGACTAGGAAAATGCAGGTCAGTCAGAAACGTGTCCTGGCTTGCCCTTTTGGCCCAGAAAAGTAATGGTTTCAATATTATAAAAGAGGGAGGCATAAATGGCTGGGGACCCTAACCTTTGTACTCACTTGGGGTACAGCAGCATGGCTATCTTTAGGATTGTTCTATTTATCCCAAGACAGAGCTTGATCACAACACTGTAGCTTTGTGGGAGCAGAATAATGACTTTTAAGTACCATCTTCAGGCTGTCCTTGCTAATTGATGGGCACAGACATGACCATCATATCAGGTTGAATGTCTAGATGGGAGCTGGCCAATGGGAGTTTTCATAGCAAATGGCTATGTCAGTCACATGTGGCTTCAACATAGACAATGGCAGGAAACTGAATATACAAGCAGACCAGGGAGCCAAAATAACTAACTAATTAACTAACTAACTAACTAACTAACTAACTAACTAAATAAATAAATAAATAAATAAATAAAAGAAGTTTAAGATGCCTTGGGTCAATAAGGACTACCACTGGGCACAAATTGCTTTACAAATAACCAGTTCAGAAGTCATTTCAGCTTGTTATTTCAGTTCCTATTCTCAATCCTAAGGAGGAATGATCTCTCATTTTGGTGATTCAATGCATCACTCCACTGTACAAGGATAGGTAAGCTACCCATCTACTGATTATCTTTGAGAGGGACTGCTTATTTTAACAGTATAGACTTATTCAAACAGAATTAGATTCACAGGTCTGGAGAGATGGTTCAGGGGTTATAGGCACACATTGTTTTTCTAGAGGACCAAAGCTCAGTTCCCAGCACCCACATCAGGTGACTTACAACTACCCATAACTCCAGCACCAGGAATTATATGTCTTCTGGCCTCTGTGAGCACTGTACTCACATGGACATATACACATACATACTTAAATGTTTTTCAAAATTCCAAACACAATTTAGCTCACAATGAAATCTTCCCACTTAGCAATATGAACAGAAAGATAATATCTGTACATAAGATAAACCTGATATCTATGTATGTCAGCTTACAGTTTAAGAAGTATTCTTAAATATCTTCAAGTAGGCATTTAATAAATGTTGATTTATCATCATGAGCTGCTTGAAAGCCTTGATATCATTATATAATGCTGCATACATCATTACACAATCTTTGCATATATATGTCAAGATCACTCTGGAAAATTTCCACACTATACTTTCAAATTTATTTTTTCATTGTGCTGCTTTATTTGGTCTAGAGGCATGGTTCAGATTGGCTTAGAGAAACAGAAGCAAAGATTCAGGGTGTGTAATTGAACACTTTGGGGATCTGTGCCTGGTATGGTTGGCTCTAAGTGTTATGTTTAAGTACTTGGTATTTATTTATTTACTTTGCCTTTCACCTTTACTTCATTTGCATGGAACCAAAACCCATACTGGCTGCCTTTACATGGTGACCCTTAGCACTTCCAGTTTAATATGCTACCAGTGCTGTGGCCAGATCAAAAACTCTACACCCAAGTCCTGAAGTTGAGTTTGTTTGCAATCTGGGATATCTTGACTACCTTGGAGGCAGTTGGTGTAGGTAGTGGGATACAGTGCCAGGATTGTTGGATCCGAATCAAGTGTCCATCCAGAGAGTCAAGGAATCAAGGTAGCTTTATATGAGCCACATAGATTAGAGGAGATGGAGTGATTTCCTCAGGAAAACAAGATGTGGTTCCCAGAAGAGACTGCTAACTATAAAAATCCAGCAAATATCTACTATGTGCTTTGCCTCTGGTCTTCTGTTCATTGCAGCCTGTGCATAGTAAAGCTTCCCCTTGAAGGCTTTCCATGGAGGATTCTCCTCAGAAGGTTCTTCATGGAACGTTGTCCTCAGAATGTTACAGAGGTTCCCTTCCTCTCAGAACATTTCTCATAGAAAATTTGCCTCAGAAGGTTCCTTTCTGAAGGTTGCTCTTAGAGGATTCCTCACAAAAATTCCCCACAGAAGGTCCCCTTCAGTAAGTTCTGGTTACATGCGTAATAGGGCTGGAAAGATGGGTCTTATTAGTCCCATAGAGGACCATTGTTTAGTTCCTGCCTGTAAGTCTAGCTTCAGGGGATCTGATACACTCTTCTGGTCCCTGAGGACACATGCACTCACATGTGCTTGTGTGCTTAATGTATAGCACACATGCACACAAAATCAAAACCAAAATTAAATCTGAAAACCATTTTCTGTAGAAGTTTTTCCACACAAGATTTATGGTGGTAGCTACTGCATTCGTGTTTTGTGATCTTTCAGATCTCCAAAAGCCTTTCACTCCCCCCCCCCACCATACCCCACCCCCTTTTAAAACGGAGTCTCACACTGTAACATTGGCTGGCTTGGAACGCTCTGTGTGTCCCAACCTGGTTTCAAATTTGTAGCAATTCCCTTACCTTAGCCTCTTGCGTACTGAGATTAAACACAGTGAAACTTCTCATTTTGAATGAAGAATAGTCCTCTGTTCTCTAGAAAAGATTTCTACCATAGTTGACTGGACACGCCACTGTGGGGGTGGAAAATGGATCAGCGAGAATGGAGGATTGACTTGGAAATTCAGGCCAGCATAGTCAACCACAGGTCACCAACTGGAGCTGGATGTTGGCTGCCGAATCTTCTCCATCTTCTGCTTATGCACTCCATACTTCCCTAAAGTGAAACTCTTCTAAATATCCATTGGAGATAAAGAACATTCTTTCTCCATGTATTTGTGCATGTGTGCATATGTTGATCTATCTCTTTGTACATGTGTGTGCATCTTTCTTTTGTCTAGATGTGAGTACAGAAATGTGTAATGTATGTGCATGTGTATAGAGGCCAGAGGTTAACGTAAGCTGTCACTATTCAGTTACTGTCAACCTTGGTTTTTTCTTTGTTTGTTTGTGGGTTTTGGTTGTTGTTTTTTGTTTATTTTTGTTTTGTTTTGTTTTTGAAAAAACCCAAAATGTCTGTAACTGACACCCAAAGCTCACTGATTTAGCTAGCAGGCTTCTCTCTCTCTCTCTCTCTCTCTCTCTCTCTCACACACACACACACACACACACACACACACACTCTCACTCACTCACACATACACACATTGGGATCACAAACATGCCACCATGCCTACCATTTTGTGTGCTTTCTAGGGCTCACACTCAGATCTTCTGCTTGTAATATCAAGCACTTTGCTACTGAGTTGCCTCCCCATCTCCAAGACCCTTCTTGATGAAATAGAAAGGCAATCTATACTGGATAAATTTGAAACAAAAAATCTAGTGAAGGCAGTTCATCAGGTGTTAGACAAATCTGCCCTGTGTGTATTAGCATTACAATCTCTACAGGATGACAACTATGGATTGGGTTGGCTATCAAACAAACCTCTAAAAGATATCTTTGTAAAACAATTTTATTCCATATGATGCTGAGGTCATATTGGGCTGAGGCTCTCTGCCCCCGTGTGAATTTAAATACAGAAAGAGAACCATTTACAACAGAAATCGTGAGGCCACAGAGAATGTGGTCATTGCTGGGCTCACATCTCTTGAGGATTAATGTCCTAATTTAGAAACCAAGTGGGCTTCAGTAGAGGGTTTAGAAGACCTCTACGCATGAAAATCTCATTTCTTATAGCTGTGCTTTGTAGTGGAATCCCTGGGAAGATGCCCTCTTGTTCTGAAGGCTTCTCAGCATTCTCCTCTGGAGGATCAAATGTGAAAGAGCAGCCCTGACAGCTGTCAGCTGGTAGCTGGCCTGGTGCTGCAAAGCTGTCCCATTCCTGCCTTAAAACGGTTTTACAGACACCATCATCAGATGCCACCAGATGAGAATGCTTGGTGACTGCAGTAGATCAAGGCAAATCCAGGTCCTCAGTTGTCACAGCTGAGCTCCCATCAGAAAAGTATTGTACAAATCACAGACATGCTTCCCTCTTTTGAGCTAACTTGAGTATCTGTTGCTTCTTTGTCAATCACTCTTAGCCTTTGCTCCTTTTCCCCTCACTCATGGGTTAAAAAAATATTGAAACACTCAATCCCAGAAACACCCTCAATTTATGATAATTTCCAACCCAGAGCAAATGCCTGCTTCCTTAAGTCCTAAAATCATCCTAACACATCTAAAATGCTTCCTCTTCCTGCTCTTAATTATGTTGGAATATAAAACCATTGAACACGGGGCTCTTGCTTTGGCTGGTAGTTTATCAGATGTCTCCAACTCTCCTGTAGCACCTTGTATTTTTGTCTTTGACTATAATGGGATGCCCTCTTTTCTTTGGAACAGCATACGCAGGACACTGGTAGAGTGGTGTGACCAGGGCTTGCTTTCCTTTGTGTTGTCCCATGAGTTACTGTGACTGTCATCCACTACTACCTTCTTCCATCTCTCACAGGGTTCTTTTGAGTGAAACCAGTCAAAAGGAATATCTTCTGTCTTCCTGTTCTAACACATGAAATAGAACCCTACTTCTGTTAGGGTTTAGTTCACACCCTCAAATTCCTCATGAAAGTGTCTTTGAAGGGATTCAGCCATAATTGTTATTAATTATTATTATTTATATATTGGTCTTGTGCACATGCTTTAAGATAGAGCCAGTGCTGCAGGTTGGTTAGTACTTTACAAAAAGGTATTGTCGGCCCAGTTCTGCTCTGAATTAATGATGTCAGTTTTGATTTTGCCTCTCTTTTGTCTCCCATCTTCCAGCTAAGTCCTGGCTGTATGGTTTTCACCTATAATTTCCAAAGTAAGTTCTACTTATGCTTCCCTGCTGGCTACCTTGGCGTTCTGAACCATGCATCTTTCCACTCCTACCCCAGTTAAATCCTGGCATGCACCTGAACTCCTGCACAATGTTTCTCTCTCAGAGACATATGCATACTCTCTGGAGTACACATACGCATGCTCCACCCCTGCAGAGGATCTTCGGGCACTGTGGTTTTTAGTTTTGTTTATTGTTTGATTATGCTACTGCAGTTCTTGTTGTTGTTTGCACTTCTTGAATTTTGGGTCAGGGCCAATCCTGCCGTTGTTCCCAGGAGCAATGTTACAAACATAATGCTAACATAAACTCCTTTGTTTCTATATTTTAAATTCATGATTATTTTGAATTTCTGCACCAAAGATTTGTCTGAACAGTAACTAGAGATTGGTAAAACCCTTGGAGCCTGCTTTGGGACTCAGCAGAGCCCTTGAATCTGGCCTGGCTTCCTGTAACACCAGCCCCTCTCCAGAGACCCACTCTGGAAGCTAAGGGCATGGGGCAGGTGACATGTTGCTCCAGTTTGCTGGAATGCCCATCTTCATGTCTGTACCATTGCTACCTGCCTCTTCTGATCTCTCTCAGTTTGAATGGCAGATTGCCCTTGCCACATAGACCGTCATGATCTGTCAGACACTGCAGCTATGATTCCAGTAAGTCCCAAGAAAGGACACGATGAGCTTCCATTCATTGTCCCAGTAGCAAAATTTCCTCTTCAGCAGGTGTTTGGTCTCATGTCTGTATAGAGAAAAGAAAAGAGAGTTGTCTTTCTGTTTTTCATGTGACACGGGAATGCACACATCACCGCCTCTCTTTCTTCCTCCTCTATGAATAGGTAATCTGTCAAGGGTGGGGGCTAGTTGCCGAAGGAGGGTTTTCTTACCCATCTATTTATTTCTCTGAGTGTCTCATCCTTTTCTTATTTATGTAAACCATTCTATTTTTATTCATATGTGCACATCTTTTAAATTTTATTAATCTTATTGTTTCAATTCATGTTCCACAAACCAGATTCTATTTATTCTAGTTCTCTCATCTACTTAGGGAGTTAAGGATATTCCTGGTTACTTGAAGCAATCCTCATTCTTGGTTACTCTGGGAACAGTGCATATTGGCCCCACTGGTGCCTGGCCCTAGGCTCTCTAGCCTCAGTCTCCAAATCAGGTTTGTAGTTAAGGTAAGCAAGCTATCGGTTTCATGAACAGGCCCCTGAAGGGCAATGCACCCATTTTGCTATTTTCTGTTGCACTTTCTAGCATTTGTGTTTGTAGCACACAGTGTGGTGCTGTTGAAGCCCAGTGGTGCTGTTGAAGCCCAGGGTTTGTGCTTTCCTGGGATTTCCAGTTGCTTGGGGCAGGGCATGAGTTTGCTGTCTTAACTGAGTGCTCACTTTGCAGCACTGGGATACCTACCACCAATGTGCCCAGTTTCCCCAATTCAGAGACTGCTCATTCTATTCCTTTTGTCTTGTCTGAAACACTTGCAGAGCCTTGTTCTCCTTTTTTTTTTTTTCTATCTGTTTCTCTCCACCTTTGCAGTGTATCCCATTTTCACTGACCCACCAATCCCCAATTCTGAGATCTCAGCTTGGTTGAAATTTGTTTCGAATTTCAAAAACCTTGATTGGATTCTTATTTCACAGACTCCTGGCTTTCACAGGTTTTTGTTCGTTTGCTTGCTTATTTTTTAAAGATTTATTTATTTTATGTATCTGAGTACATTGTCACTGTCTTCAGACATACAAGAAGAGGGCATCAGATCCCATTACAGATGGTTTTAAGCCACGATGTGGTTGCTGGAGTTGAACTCAGGACCTCTGGAAGGGCAGTCAGTGCTCTTAACCACTGAACTATCTCTCCAGCCCGGCTTTCGTGTTTTTTAAACATTGTCTAATCAACAAATGAAATCAGCTGATGGGAAACATTTGTGATCAAATATTATGTGCAAATGTTGCTCTAGCCAAGTTTCATTTCTCTGTGTTCTCCTTTCTATGGGCTGACCAATTCTTTGTGCAGCCCTGCAATGCTGATTGGCCCACCTCAGCCAAACTATTTAGTTACTAACATGATTTAATTTTTTTATTCTGTGAATTGTTGGAATACCTTGCTGCTGAATCCCAAGGCTACCCTAGACGTTTATCATCAAATTTTTTGGTGCATCTTCCATCTTTGCTTCTGATGGCCTGTAGCAGAACCACAGGCTGTGTGGAACTCCAAATGTATGGATGTGTTTCTTCCTGCCAGGCCCATCATTACCCAATGTGATAAAATGATAGGGATTCTCCAGTAGCAAGAAAGCAGAGAGGCACTATTCATACTAAGAAGTAATAGAATTTATTTAGCATTGTCCTTTGAAGGTGGATAAGGTTGATGCAGCACTCAAAAACGCACTAGCAGAACCTGTGATACTAACTAACCGATGAACATAAACAATAATTTAGTGGTTGAAATGCTAGGGCTGAACACAATCAATTTGGCCTGGATGCACAATACCAAATTGAATACCTCTTATTTCTGAATAATGTTGGAGTATGAATCAGGTTTTTATTTATAACGCTCGACTACAGAAGCGATCAAATTTCTGATTTTATTCCAAATGACTTAGTATCAAAAAAACTACAGTGGCATTTTATATTTCAGAGTATGCTGGGTTACTTAAGGGTAACTATTTAATCATGGTTTTAAGAAATCTGGACAGACAGTGAGTCTATTTTTATTGGGAGATGATGTTCTATGATATCAGAGGGAGACAGGCTGCAGATCATGCTGAAACAGTGAGAATTCACTTCAGTGTCTAAATGAAGGGAGATAGAGTGGACAAACCATGCCTCTCTGAGGAGAATCCATTCTCTGGACAAACACGATCACAGGAGACAGTTGGTATTCTCAGGGCTAGCATGGAATGGGAAGTTTTTGAAATATTCAGTGATAATGATATCTCAAATAGTCATAGAGCAATCAAACAATCCACAGGCCTCCTGGGAAGGGAAATTGACTGTGGGGACTTTGGGATTTGAGGGACAGTCGTCAAAGGGTCCAGTAAGCATGAGTTATATGAGTGAAAAAATGACAGTTTAGAAGGAAGACCGACTCATGGGTTAAATGTGTCTCATGTACCAGGAAACTGAGTCCCTTGAATTAAAGATAGTTTCTGCTAAGGAAAATATTTTAAGATTTTTTTTCTGTTGAAAGTAATCTTTAAGGCATTATGTTATCTTTTCCTCTGCTATTTTTCTCTTGATGAGAACTTATCCTGTTGGCATCTGAGATCCACCTATCAATACTGAAATCCTATTTAGAGCAGATGTACATGGCACATCAATTATTCACACCACTGTTCCATCTTCTTCACAATGACTGAGAACATGTGCACATGACAAGCTGCAAAACACAGCTCAAAGGGAAGGAAATCATCATGGGGCACAGACTAAAAATATTCAGCTTATCTCTTAAACTTGACACACATATAGGAAGATTTACTGCTCTGTAAAGGGATATTGCTATTGTTTACCACAATTTAAAAAATAATTTTCATTAAAATGAAATGTGTGGGTCGTCAAATAGATCAGGGCACTGTAAAGCATTTAAATGTGTATTAAAATTGATTTTCCCTTATTATTACTTAGCTATTATTTTTCTTTGCAAACCTTTTAAACTAACTTTTTATAACATGAAATTGTATTAAGGGAAAAGTAGCTATGATAATATTTCAGTCTGAGCTTTGTTTATGATTTCTATCAAGTCGATTTTACTATTCAAATTTTATAATTTGTTTGTAATCCTAAAATTAACTCTCTCCATGTCCTAGTAGCTTCTTAGTGGCTAGGAAAATATTCTTATTTATTCACGACCATCTTTTTATACACAAGACTCCTAGTGTCCAACATTTCCTCACTGTGAGAAGTCCTTAAGATTTTCCATATAAAGGAACCATCATTCTGACTGGCCAATCAGATGATTCCCTTCTTTCACTAAGGTTGGCATTATTTATTTATTGTAGCATTATTTATTATTAATGATTTGTCCTTTTGTTTGGATGTCCTGGTGTTTTGCTCAGTAATTACTTTTTTAAAAACCATGATCGTTTTAACATCAGCCTAAGAAAACAACGATACAGCCGATTAGAGAACGGATGAAGTTTTCAAAAGTAATCGCTGTGTCTTGCGCCTCTTTGCTGTGTCTCTGGGTCAGCACACTGTAGGGTTCATAGACAGAGCTCAACCAATGGTTGACTGAAGCCGTAAATGCAGGGATGAATGTTACTTGCTGCCTTTAGACGCCATAAAAATGGAAAGGGATGTTTCCTAAAAACAACAAAACAAGACTAATGTGGTTATGCAGGACATGAGCTTTTGTTTGCAATTTTATTTTCTCAAAACTTTTCATTGCCTGTGGAGACAAATCTTGAACATGAGAAACTCAAGAGCCAGATCTTAGCCATAGGATTTAGCCCCAATGGCTGATTGTGTCCTCTGAGCACTGATTGCACACCTTGCTCCTCCAGGAATCTCTTTCCACGGCTCTCCCTGTTTCCGGATGGGACTTTAGTGACGTGACTCCTCTACAGAATGCCACTCTTATTTTAATCTGGCAATAACTCCACATTAGATTTTCTCTCTGATGAAAGGTTGTCTTCCCGTATGTCTATTATTAAAGCTGGAACACTCGGTGAAAAACTAATTAATAGTTTCTCAGAATTAAAATGTCTGAGAACTAAGGGAGGAAAAAAGAATAGATTACAACTTGTTCGTTTTCTTAAGGCTTGTGCACTTCAGGTCTACTTCTGAAAGCAAGCACCCCTTTACAATTTATGCAGTCTAGACCTCATGGAAGATACCCTGTTAGTAAGACCAATAGAAAATTAGGGCTACTGATTGCTAGGTAAACATTAATCTACTTTTCCTTTTCTGCTGCAGAAGATATTGAAGCTATTTGTCTTTTTAAGCTTTGCAAACGTAAAATATATTAATGTAGGTTACTTTAGTTGATTACAGATTCACCTCAGTGTCTATTAACATATCTCCACTCTAACTCAATAACACTTCTACCTGTGTTATTCATTATTCATCACGCTGTAAGCCAGAGCTCTCTGCTGAGACTATAAAACACAGATATTAGGTCCAAACTCGGGGATCACTATCTATGGGCACATAGATTCAATCACCCAATTATTTCAGTAGGCTAAGACCAACTACCACTCAATCATAGTGCATGCTACTCATGCGGCTTTGAGCCACCATCCATGGTTAAAATGTTCTGTTTGCCTCTAGCACAAACTTGAATTAACTTGCCCAAGTGTTGTGAAATTCTAGTTATTTTGCCAGTAAGTGAGCAGCCTAAGCTTTGTCCTGGATCTTTCCGTCCGATTGAGTCTTCAAAACTCAATTTTCTCAGAGAGTTCAGACCAAGCTAAAGACAAAAATTTCACACTACCAATCTTAGGTCAGATCATTGCCCATTAGAGTCGGTTGTATTTCTTCTTAACTTTCTCCTTGTTAAGAATTCCAGCAAAATGTGTATGAGGCAAAGCCACAGAACAAGAGTTTTCAAACATTAAAATCAACTCCAGGTAAGGCAAGCAGTAATCAGCTTTGGGTGAGATTTCCTGGGCTCCAACAAACAACCCTAAAAACTATACTTTGGGGGAAGTCTGCCCAGTTATGAAGGATGAGTTGAATAACTTTAGCATATCTATTCACTGGAATCAGAGCCCTCTTAAAACTAGTCATACAAATTGGTTTTTATTCACTCAAATGCAAGCTAAAGGACATCTTGCCATGAATGTGTCTATGCGAAAATTTAATGTATTGTTAAAAATGATTTCTTTCTAGGTTAGAATACTTCAGAGAATGCCATTCTTTATACTTTTCCATATCCAAATATTTATTTTTATTAAAGACAGATACAACACATATTTCTACTTCCACTAGCAGCTCTCAACCTGTGGGTAATGATCTCTTTGGGGGTCACAGATTCTTATATCCTGCATGTCAGATACTTACATTGCAATTCATGACATAGCAAAATTACAGTTAGAAAGTAGCAATGAAATAATTTTATGGTTAGGGGTCACCACAATATGAGGGACTGTTTTAAAGGCTTGTAGCATTAGGAAGGGTGAGAACCACAGACTTCTAGCCATGAAGGGTAATTGGACTGAGATTTCATTACACAACTGAAAACCTAGGTAAAACATATGAAACAATGGTTTCTATGTACCTGGCCAGAGGCAGTGAGGATCAATATCATTCAAGAGACGGGGAACAGAGGGCAGCTTTCCAGGGCATACTGACTGTTCTGGTGGGTTTCTAGGATTATAGAAAAGAGTAGTATTCCTGATTTTAAGAAACATACTTGGGGTCTGGGGAAGATCTAGGTAGGCAGAACCAGAGGGGCAGAGAATTAAAGAGAAAAAGCATAGCAGTGACAGCAGGTCCCAACACTGCTCAAGAGTCTTCTAGAATGTTCTACTCAGCACTGCAAAGCCTGTGTTGTATAAAGCATGAGGGAGAGACTTAGGCTAAAGCAGAAGAGACACAGAGGTGGACATAGATAGCTCTTGTCCTCGGCAGCTCAGGTGGGAAATCTCATCGTGGTCCTAATAAAAATCAGGAGAGTGTCTCAGCTGTGCTACCCAGTTAATTCCGGAGTAAAGGTCATTTCCATTCTGCCTATGAAAACCGTAAGAAAGGCCTCACAAGGATCAATCTGCTTCTACAAAGCTCAGAAATACTTAAAACATCTGAACATCCAACAGTGCAAATTCATAATAGCTGTCATCTATGAGGAATTTAGGAGGTCTGCCAGCTTTCAGGAAAAGACAAAATAATAAGGGGAAGCAAAGACACAGAAGCAGGAAGTGTAACAGGATCAGCCGAAAAGAGTTTTTAGAAATTACAAACAGACGCTGTATGTTCATGGAGACAGAGGAAACAACAGGTACTATGAAATTCGACACCAAAAAAAAAAAAAAAAAAAAAAAAAAAGACCCAAGTCAGACTTGCAGAGTTAGAAAATGCAGGTGTTGAGATGAAGATGGCACTTGACTGCCCTGAGGGCAGTGGAGACGATGGGAGAAATCACTGAAACACTCAGTCCCTTCAAAGTATGGCAGAAATAAAGAAACAGAAACACCAAGAACAGAATAAAGATGAGGTCATGACAAGATAACCAATTACTATCAAAAAATCAATGTCATGGCTTATGTACATGCTTTAAGCATCTCATCTTAAATGTAGACATTGTCAGACTCTGTTTTAAAAGAAGACCCATCAGCAAGATTGAATTTGAGCTATAAAGAAACAAATATTGACAATAAATTTATGAAAACCAATATAGAAACAGTCTATAAATATTAACAAATGTAACATTTAAGTGATTGTAATAATATCAAGAAAAATAAACGTCAGATAAAAATATTTCCAAAATCAAAATAGATCATCATAGTGAAAAAAGTTGATAGCTTTATAGGTAGATATCTTTGCACCTGGTGGTAGATAAATGCTTACCAATATACAACTTGTGAGCATGCGACAATGCAAAAATAAAACAGACAAATCTACAAGTATAGCAAAGGGCTTCAAATTGATTAGCTCAGTGCACAGAAAACTGATCATATTAGAAGACATTACCAGTATTAGCAAATCAATTGACCCAAGTAATGGAGCACTGCAATCATGAAAAGAATTATAAGGTGAACATAGAATATTGTCCAAGATAGATTCTATTCTGAGACACACACACACACACACACACTTCTCCAAGTAGTGTGTAAATTTTGAAAAGTATGTTTTATGGCCAGATAGGAATTAAGATAGAGGTCAATAATAGAAAAAAAATCTGTAAATTTTTCAAGTATTTAAAAACAAGTAAGAAACTCCAATGTAATCCACAAGCCATAGAAAACTAGAAAACTGTTGACTTTATTAAAAATTAAAATGCTTCACAGAAAATTTTATTTGTGTGAGCACAAATATTTAATGCTCAGGCTTATAAAAAAAAACAAAAAACAAAAAAACCAAAAACAAAACAAACAAATGCTGTCTTTACTAGAAATGAAGAAACCTATCCGGGATCTTCTCTCACTTCAGAAAATCATAAAACTAGCAAATTAAAGCCAAGGAAAGCAGAAATAATCATCTAATGGAAAAGCAGAAACAAAGTAAATAAGTAACAACAGCAACCAAACCTCACCAAACAACAAGGTCAACAGGAGAAAACAGAATTGTTGAGAAATTCAACATACTTTTTAGCTATTTAACTAGACTGAGCTGAATGAATACAAATGAATTACAAATTACCAATATTAGGAACAAAAGGTGATGCTATCCATTTTGCAGAATTGAAGAAGCTGATACAAGAACACTGTGAGTGACCTTATCACAATTAAACACTCAGACCAAATTGGACCTCTCTATGTAGAAACAACCTTCTAAAGCTCAATCTTTAATGACAGGTTGATGACTTGAACATGTTGGAAGCACATTTGAATCTTAATAACTTACAAAGAGGAAAATTCCAGGCCCTATATCCTGGTGAATTCTATCAAACATAGAAAGAAAAACAATTTTGCAGAAACCTCATTTCAATCTGTAGAGAAAAGTAAAAGTAAAAGATATTTACACAAAGTAAAACCAACATCAATATCATCGAGAATACAGAGATAATTTCTTGGAGGATTTCTCTTTAATTTAATTTTAAGTGTGTGTGTGTGTGTGTGTGTGTATGTGTTTTGGGGGAGGTAATACATAATGAGTGTGTGTGTGCAGGTGCCCTTGGGAGCCAGAAGAGGGCATCAGATTCCCTGGAGTCATTATAGATGATTGTGAGCCTGTCTGTGTGGGCACTGTGAATTGAACTCATGTCTTATAGAAGTGCAAAATACATGCAATAGATAGCATACGGTGGACCACCTGGAGCTTTGCAGGAATACAAAGATGATTTAACTTATATGCATAGTATTAACAGACTAACACAAAATAATGAACTTCATTAAAACACAAAGAAAGAAAGAAATTGCATGACCATTTCAGTAGATGTAGAAAAATTATTTTATAAATTTGGAATTAATTCATGATTTCAGAACAACAACAAAACCATCATTGATAACCAGCAACTAGAGGGGGAGATCCTCAATCTGACAACGTTTGTTTGGAAAAAATCTGTAGCTCCACTGGAGTTAACAGAGGCTTTTCCGTGAAGGCTGGGCACTAGTCAGAGGTGTGTGCTTTCTTTGTTCTAACTTCTATAGAGCCAGTGCAAAGAGAGATGAAAATAAAGAAAGGTATCCAGATTGAGGAGCAAGAAGCAAAATTTCCTTTCAGATGATATAATTTTTCTGCTAAAAATTTCAGGGAAATCTTCAGAATGGATCTTGAAACTGTAGAGTGTGGTAAAAGCATAGTGTATAAATTCCATAGACAAGCATCAGTGGAACATCTATACACTATCAATAAATACAATTCAAATAACAATGCTAACAAAGATGAGAAAATATCAGGGATACATTCACAAACATTTGTAAGACATCTATGCACAAACTACCAAAGTTCACAGTTGGAAGAAAGATCAGATGCAAGATACAGAATCTTTGCTGATCAGAGGAACCAATGATCTTAGGATATCAATTTTATATAAACACAAGAAACTTAACATTAATAATATATTTAAAACTTAAAAAATGATATTATGAAGACAGAGGAATCAATTAAAATTGTAATTTTATTACTAGATACTACTGTAAAAAATATACAGATTGCACATGAACACATAAGACGATGCTTACTTATTCTTAGTCATTAGGGGAACATAAGTCAAAATTATGGGCTGCTACATTCAAGTTAATTGTTCTGTGCTACTCAAGATTCAAAGATGGCCTCTAATGACCTAAATCTTTAAATGATGCTGTGGTGTGATCTCCCTTTCTTGAATGTGAGTAGGGGCTATAAATATGATCCTCTTACAGAAGAAAGAACTTTTGAAGATGAGAGTATGAATCACTTAATCTTAAATACAGGGAGAGCTTGTGGATTGTCCTCATGGGTAAATCATACATGCCTTTAAAATCTGGAGCAAGAAGTCCATATAGTGGGACAGTCAGAGAGGGTCACGTTAAAAAAGAGAGCTCTGGGTATCAGAGCTGACTTAGAAGATGGAGTGATACCATGTGCTGAGGAATGCAGGCAGCTTGGAGCCGAAGGAAGCTCATGGCCATGAGCCAGCCGTGAAAAAGCATCTCATTGCTACAACATTAAAGAATCGAATATGCTCCTACCCTGGCAGAGACTTGATGCACTAGGATAGAGAGATACCCCAGGCCCATACTCTCAGAGGAGAAGGGGGAATGTGGGAGAGACTCTGAGACGGGGAACCAAGAGAAGGAAGCATTGGATGTAAATTAAATACATTTTAAAAATAATCTAACACTGCCACAGCACATGGACTCGAGAAGTTTCCAAAGAGAACATCACCTGGATGGTGGCCTTTATTTAGTTTATTTGTCTCCAATTAATGATTCTACCACGCTGGGCCTGGACTTTTGGCCAACATGAATACAAACTGATATATGTGATTTGGTTTGTTTGTTTGTGTGTTTGTTTGAGACAGGGTTTCTCTGTGTATCCCTGGCTGTCCTAGAACTCACTCTGTAGACCAGGCTGGCCTCGAACTCAGAAATCCACCTGCCTCTGCCTCCCGAGTGCTGGGATTAAAGTGAATTTTTAAAGAAACATCTAAGTATGTGGAAGTTAACCATTGGGAGAAGAAGACAGTGATTGCTGCGCATACCTGAGGACCCGAGGAACTATAAAGGACTTGTGGCTAGGAAGGCAGTGGTGTTGCCATTTTGGGAAACTGGCAGATCGTAAAATTAGTTTCTTAAAACAGGACACAGCTCACCTAGTCTTTAGGACTTACTTTCCCCAAATGAGAACTTACCTCCTAAACACGGTAAACTGATGTTCACAGCTGATTCATTTGGATACTTCTGGAAGGTCTTTACAATTGGAAAGTTGGTTGGTCAACAGATTAGGGTACCGACTGTTACTTGGTAATAAAATGAGATGAAATAACGAAGTTAGTCTTAGTGATACAATGTAGACTACCCTGGTGGTAGCTGAGGAAGACAGGGATGGCCAGTGTAGGCTGGCGAAGAAGTGTGGACACAGTGGTCTGCTGTCTTGAATATGGTTGTCATCCTGTGCACACACCCATGCCTCAACACTCTCCAACTTGCATACTTCACCGATGGAAGTTAAATTTTAATAAATCTATAAACCAACACATCTGTAAGATAAACGCAAACAGGAAGTAACAATTCTACCCACCTATCCCTTATCCTGACTAGTTAAAAAATGTTTGCTAACTACAATATTTCTAACTTTAACTCTTTCCTAGATTGAGCTGCCAGGATAAAATATTCCAAGACCTTTGCCACGTACCTGCAGTGACATTCACTGTCTTTTTATTGTGATTACTAAATCCCAACCACTGGATTAACTTTATATAATGCAATGCGACTCAGGGAAAACAGGGACTCTTCCAGGTCCACACAGAGACGAGCTGAGGCCAGTCCACCTAACTTTGCAGCCTGTGGGCCGCTTGTCAGCTGAGCAGCTCTGAATGTGGCTGTCTGACCAGTGTTCGCTGCCTACTAACATTTTCTCCAGCTTGGCTTTGCTCTGCTCCCTGACCTACCATTTGCTGCACATCCACTTCCCCAGAATTTCCCATTCAGTGGAGAGATTTTTCTATGATTTGAGGAATTTAGCAGCACAGCCCTTATTACTGTTAATGTGAGTCGTGGTGCAGAACTGGATCCATTGTGCTGAGAATTTATACCAGACACAAAATCACCCCTAACATAACAGCTCACAAATTGCCAAGATTTAATGTAATTCTGAACCTCACTTTTATTTTCCAGCATTTGCCTTTCCACTCAGGAAGAAAAGTGGGAGGAAAAGCCATTGTATACAAGATAATATGTAATCTTTTCCTCCTATGGAATTTAACTTCACTTAAAAGAGATGCTTTAAATCCCCAAAGAGACCTCTCATAGGAGGGGCTGGGTTTGTGTAAGCATCTGCCTTGTGCCTGCATGCATTTCTCAAGAGAGGATGCGTATAGCATTATATGTAATGAAATGAATTGTGTTATGCTAATTAATTAATTATTAATTATTTTTTTCAAAATTGAGGAAAATAGGCTCATCAGAAAAATTACAAATCAGTCTGAGACCCTCTTCCTGCCTTAAGTGGGCCGTATTGTTGCTGAGTTCAGAATTGCCTGGAGGGTGAACTGATTAATGCTAATCTGCTCCGTTTCAGAACATCCTCTTGCCATCCCAGTTCACACTTCAAAATGGATTATTATTGTATGTATGTGAGTGTGTGTGCTATTAGTGTATGTACACCAGTGTGTATTGTTATTGTTTATGTGTGTGCTATTATCGTATGTGCGTGGGTGTGTTATTAATGTATTTTTTAATGTGTGTTATTATTGCATGTGTGAGTGTGCATGATATTGCTGTATGTGTGTGTACGTCACTGTTCTATGTGCATGTTTAACTAAGTGTGTTAGTGTATGTGTGAGTTTGTGTGTGAGTGTTTGTGTGTGTGCTGGTGTGTAGGTGAGTTTATGAGTAGTGTGTATGTAATGTGTATATTATACATCTCTGTATGAGTGTATGTGAGTGTGTGTGTGTGTGTGAATGCATGTGAGTGTGTGAGTGAGTGTGTGTGTGAGCATATGTGTATATCATTGTTGTGTGTGTTTTTAAGTGTATTAGTGTATATGTGAGTTTGTGTCTGTGTGAGTATGTGAGTGTGTATGTGTGTGTGTTGCCTTCAGAGGACAGCTTTATAGAGGCATATTTCTCCGTTCCTTTTATGTGGGTCCTGGGGATTGAACTTGGGTCTTCAGGCTTGTTGTCTTGCGTTTTCATCCTTTGACCATACCACTGGTTCCATGATGAATCTAAAACAAGGTCCTGGTAAAACAAGTTGCCAAAAATATCCATAGAGACAGGAAAGGACATCCTGGAATGTGCTACCAACCAGATCTGACTTACGTCTTCCCGGCTTCCTGTATTTCCCTTCCCCATGTGTGTCTTTCTTTTATCTAGACAATCTCATTAGCTCATACTTACTTAGAAATGAGAGCATGAACAAACTTGGGGTAAGTTGTTTTCAGAGTTCTCGAGTGTCTCCTGCTACACGCATGCACATACCTACCCAAGCACATAGTTCAAAAATTCTTTAAAAAAGGAAAAACAACTTAACAGTTCATCTGGCTTGTAGGTAAGATGTTTTAAATTCCCATTTCCCACATCTTTGAAATCTCGTGTCGATTGTATGAATAAAGCAGTCGCTAAGTTAGTAAGGCAACCATCCCCACTCAGACACGCATGCTCGGTCCTTCCATTACATCACATACATTAATGTTAACCCGAGGGCTTGCTCTACATGTTGACTTTTGTTTGTTTGGCCTTTGAATCCTCCACCCCTGCCACTCTAGGTACCCCACTTCTCGACATTAGCACCCATCTGTTCTCTCAAACGCCACAGAATTTCCTCATTTTACTCTCTTTTTTTTTTTTTTTTGGTTTTTCGAGACAGGGTTTCTCTGTGTAGCCCTGGCTGTCCTGGAACTCACTCTGTAGACCAGGCTGGCCTCGAACTCAGAAATCCGCCTACCTCTGCCTCCCGAGTGCTGGGATTAAAGGCGTGTGCCACCACTGCCCGGCCTCATTTTGCTTTTATGCTCGCAAATGGCTCTGCAGTTCCTCAGAATCCTCCAACACCCTTCTCCTCAGCAACGCTTCTGTGTATGAATCCATCCAAACTCTTCACATTGCAGTTCTGGTCCAGGAAGTTTCCCAAACCAAGGCCATTTCTTTTATTATTTTGAAGATCCCCTAGCTCGGTTTCCTTCAGATGGTTGAGTCTTTGAGTAGCGTCCTTCCTATATTTGAGTCAAACTTCTCACATCTGTGCTAGGCTTCTGTTGAGAAAGCTTCATGCTATAAGACTTCCCCTAAATTGATTGTGTCGAGGTTCAGTGGAAAAAAAATTGCTTTACTTTAAAAATACAGTTCCGTTATGTGAGTGCTGACCATGTTTGAAAGCCCCATGTGCTTCAGAGAGTAAGGCAGTGAGGAGCTCTGTCCCCTGCGGGGTCCCCTGCTGCACTGGGGATGGCGAAACTATAAGAACATTGCGGTTCATGGAAACAGCTCAGACAAAAGCCTGGAGTGTGAGCTATCCCTCCTCATAGTCCCTCCTAAGAAGAATGCCTTGGGACTGGACAATCAGCAGTGCATTCAGAGAACAGTCAGATGCACTTTGCCTCCCTGAACTGTGACATGTGTGTAGGAAAGGATGTGGAGTGGGAAGTCAAACATGACATCGTGGAAGCTTTAAATATCAGATCCGAGAGTCTGGGGTTTTATTGCATGTAGGTAGTAAGAGCCATTAAGTACTGAGAGGTGATGACTCAAATCGGAGATAAATATTTGGACATCTGCTCTGTCTGCCTATCAGTGTAGCGTTTACTCACAGAATTTTAAGGTTAAGGTAATTCATTCCCTCCCTCCTTCTCTCCTCCTTCCTCCCTCCCTCCTTTCCTGCCTTCCTACCCATCTCTTTCTGTAACAACACACATGTGCATTGAGGATCCCAAGGGTAGTTTCAAATTAGCAACAGGGTAGTGAAGACCTATGGAAAATGAGCTGTCTCTACAACCCAGAAAATTCAGTCCCCCAGGATGCAAATTTTGTAGCATGTTTAGGATTTATGGGGCTATATAATGCTGAGCACATTTTATTTTATTTTTTTTTAAAAATGTTACATTTGTTTTGATCTGCTGTATAGAGTGACTCCCACCTGGAAGGTTCTGGACCACTGGAGATGGAGCCCATTATCCTGACTACTCTGGTGCATCTGTGTTTTAAAGCCTGGTGTTTGTGAACCCAGCAGAGAGCAAAGGAAGGCAGGGTGCAGACCACAGGGTGACTGTGCTTAGAGTCTATTCCTGCATTCTTCACTCCAGCAGATGATAGTAATTTTCTTTTTCCTTCCTGATAATAAATCCACACTTTCTTCTACCAGGGCACGAGTGTTTCCAGACTTTTTCTCAGTTTAGCCTTGAAACAATTATCTATCAGAGGAAGCCAATAGCGTGGGATGCCCTGGCTTCCTCAGGATAACCATAGGGACTGGCTTCTGGCTGTTCCACCAGCTAAGGCAAGTAACCAGCCTGGAAACTCTCTTAAAGCTGAATATCCCCTATCTAAAGGGAACAGCCCAAGACTGTTGTCAGAGAGCCAAGGGTAAGTGAGGCTGTTCTTCTTCACCTGAGGCTGCTCTGTTCAGTTTCAAAGTCGATAATAAAGGAACCTAGTGCCTCCTATGGATTGGTAGCACCTGTTTGGCATTCTCTCTCTGGAAGGGAACCAGCACCAATTGAGAAGTCTTTTTGGATGGCAGTCCCCACAAGAATGGCCAGGTCACTGCTAAGGCCCAAGTTATTAATATCCATTGTGAGGGACCAAAGCATGCTATTAGTGACAGTATCCAGTTAAATCTCGTTATATTCTCAAGATAACAGTTTAGCCCCCTCCTCTGAGTAGAAAGGTTTAAAGGTTTTCTTGCTAGGATATCTCTCTCTCCCTCTCTCCCTCCCTCCATCTTTTTTTGAAAAAAAGGGCACTTTTTTGTATGTGACATACTGGGTTCTATTTTTTTTTTTTAAGATTTATTTATTTCTTATATGTAAGTACACTGTAGCTGTCTCCACACTCCAGAAGAGGGCATCAGATCTCATTATGGATGGTTGTTAGCCACCATTTGGTTGCTGGGATTTGAACTCACGACCTTCAGAAGAGCAGTTGGTGCTCTTAACCTCTGAGCCATCTCTCCAGTCCCTGGATTCTATTTTAAAGCCTGACTTTTAATGATGACCTTGACAGATATCTCAGTGTGTGGTAATGGAGTCTGAGCACCTGTAATAAAACCAGCAGAACAGAAACCCAGACACTCCATGACAATTTAGAGCTCTCTTATCTTGTCAGCTGCCCATCTTTGGTCCTCACAGGTCGTGAATAGAGTCCCTGATAGGCATCCATTGAGGGTTTCTTGTCTGGATAGACAATCAACCTGACTTCAAGAGAGAACTTACAAGACATATACTGCTGATGAGAACTTCTAGCTGGAAAAGTTACAATACTTAATGAATACAATTTTATCATGGAGGAAACCATGAGCTGAACCTGCTCACAATGATAATTTGGGGTTTAATTAATTAATGGCTAAAGTTCTTTGGAAACACAAAGGACTATATAAATGCTAAACATTATTAAATGTTAATAGCCGTGTTCTCGAATAACACTGATATTAATTTAAATTCCTAAACCTTATTATCAGAATGAAATGCATGCTAATGAGGCTTTCCTAATAAATATTTTGTTTATGATGTATTTAGAGTGGTATTACTTATCTTACCATTCCGAGTATAAATTACTGCACTTGGCAAAAGGGTGGCTGCCTTTTCTTCATGATAATTAAAATGGAAATGTAGTAAAGTGTAATGAATATATTAGGCAAGGAAGTTTCTGTCAGAGCCACTGAGGTTCATTCTGCACTGAGCCGGCGATTTTATTTCTTCTTCCTGGTCTGGCTTCAGTATTTTGTTTGTCTAGTTTGGGGGTTGTTGGACTTTCTTACTTGTATGTAATGAGTCATAACGAAAAATTCAAACCAATTTAGCTAAGAATTAAACATTTCAGGGAATTTCCTGGAAGTCTCATCCTGTCTGTTGAGGCAATTGGAATTATTCTGGGATGTTTTCAAGCAGGACCAGGAACTGACTTTTCTATTGTTTCCTTTCTGGGATGACCCTCATTGTCATGATCACTGACACCCAAATGGGCATTGAGCTTGCCTGGATATTCGGTCCCTGTGCTGTGCTGACTGGGACAGGAAGCTAGAGCTTACTTCTTAAGTGTAGACTCATTTGTGTTTCAATTAACAAAGACCTGAATGGAATCTTCAGATAGACTGCCTGTGTACTATATATGCATGTATGTGTTTGTAATAAATATCTTTTCATATTATTTTCAACCTTGGTGGCCGGTTCTATTTACCAAGGCTTAGTCTAGATATCTGTCAAGTTTATAGGCCAAAGTTCACACATGCTCTAGAAACAAGGGAAACAGAAAACTTTTACATTTCTTCTTACTGGTGGGAAAGTCACACTTATTTTATGGGTAAAATCAAGAACCAATGTTAAGTTATGTGCTAGCCTATGCTAAACACGTATGTATCATCAAACTCAGCCAATGTGACAACTCCATGAAGTGACCTCCCTACAAAGACCTTCATGCCTATATTAAATTTTTTGCTAATCTAGAATAACAGAATTTTAAAAGCAGGATCATGAAGTTGCTTCGAAAAGCAAGGGGGTAAGTTGCTGTCCATCAGAACTTTATGTCTCAGGACGTAAAGTCTTGTGCAGATGTAGTAGCCAATGGAAGTCTCTATAGTATAAGTCAGCAGTGCATCTACACATGCCTGGGGCAGGGTGGGGCAGGACAGGGTATGGTGGGGCGGGGCAGAGTGGGGCGGGGCTTACCTTCGTTATGTTAATGTAGTGAGAAGACCAATCGGAACTATGGATGAACACATTCCCTGGGGATCTAGGACCTTATAAAATGGAAAGCTTGACAGGATGCTACCACCAATCATTCTCTGCTTCTGGATTGTGGATGCCACGTGGCCAGCTGCCTCCAGCTCTTAATGCTGCAGCTGCAGGGTGGGTGGTCAAACAGCTCACAGTGCAGCCAGAGTAATGGCTCCATTCCAGCTGTATCAGAAATGGCCTCTTGCTACCTCTAGGATTTCCTCCCAAACAGTGTAATTTTAAATCCTCTACATAAGAATTTTGCAATTGAACATAAATAAAAAAGGGGGGAGGGCTATTGTTCCTCAAATTATTTTCTAGATAAGCTATTCACTCCATCCAGCTGATGCTCAACCACACTGGCAATAGCTAAACACACGGAGTAGTCACAGTGTGTGCCTGTGCGTTTGACATGTGCTGCCCACCTCTGCCTCCCCAGCATCGCTGTAACTACTGTCACCTGTAGTGATTTATCCTAATCCTACAGACACCCGCTCAGGAAGCATGGAACTTGATTCCACCGAATCACTGCACCAGTGGCCTGAATTAAGTCCAATAATGACTTTATTGTAAGGACTGCTTAGAAAGTGAAAAATATCTTTAGCTGATATAGTAATTGAAACAACACACACAATATCTACAAAAAAATAAACTATATATTATCCTCACATTTCAATACTATCAATTCTGAAGAACACATTTTAATCTTCCCATTTGGAGTTTAAAAACAGATTAAAAATTGGATGAGTGATCTATAACAAAGAATTTACAAAGAAATAATTATAACATGATGATATGCAAGCTAAATTCATGGTAACCACCACTTCCTAAGTTCAAATATTTAGGAAACTTAGCAGGTTTGCATTGTAAAATTTGTTTTGAAAGGAAAAAGAAGAAAACATATGAATGTTTGCTGTGTGGTTCATTTGCTTATGATAATAAACCTCAAGCATTTGCAGATCAGACAAAGAAACAGCACCTTATAGAGGAAATTGGGTAGTGTGATCCTGATGCTAAAATTGTAGAAATTCCTAACCCACTTTCCTAATCAATAATAACATTCCTTACTTCTGCCTCTCTTCCCCTTTTCCCCCTCATTCTCTCCCACCTTCTTCCCCCCCCCTCTTTATTAATTATTCTTTTTTTCTGTTTCTATTAAGGATTCAACCTACCAGCTGGACCAGAGGCGAGAGGTCCCTGAGAGGTTCAACATCATGACCACCTGCAGCGTGGGAAGCAGGAGATACTTCTCATAATCCAAGCAAGATACCATTAAAAGGTTAGTAAATGGCTTTAGACAGATGAAACAGGCATCTTCTTCTCCTTCCACTCCCCCCTTCACCCCCCTTCACCAACAAAGATGAGGACCAATTGAAAGCTTACCAGAAACCTTCAGGTTCTCCATCCCAGATGTTAGACCCATCCCTGGTTTAGCTTCAAGGGGCACACAAGGCAAGAATAGCTATTGCCACCCCTCTTGGGTGAACGTCTGGCTACTTCTCCTCACCAGATCCTTCCATTGCTCTCTCCCTCCGGCACCTACCTGGCTTATGCTTCCTTCTTTACATGTGGCCTAAAAGCAAAGGGGCTATGGGACTTCTCATCCTTGGCAGGAGGCCAGGCTCTCTTCACCTCCAGTTCCCTCTTCATAAGACTGAAAGTCTTCGTGAGGCGCAGGGCCCTAATTTCCTGGCAAAGTAATACACCATGTTTTGACCACTTCTAGCCACCCACCAGAATACTGATAGTGGCCATGTTGGCTCTTAATCCAAGAGGAAAGATAAGTAAAAGACCCCGAGATGCCTGTGAAGAAGGTGGGTAAAGGACGATATATTTTAGTCAGTGGGGCTTAATAATATTTACAGTGGGGAATCTGATCAGAGAAAATAAAGGATGATTCCTCTCACCAGCTAGAGAAATCTCCTAGTGTGGAGAAAGACAACGATCTATGTCTTAACTATTTCAAAATAAATATGCTTAGGATGACCCTAAATAAGGTTAGAAACCATTGTGGATGTCATTAAAGCCATAGATTTAAGTCACATTAACCAGAGGAGGGGATAATACTTGAAATACAAAGACCCACAGGGGTCAGAGTGGGACCAGTGGAAACATATATTTAGAAGAATAGAAAAAGAGATTGAGGAGGATTCGGGAGAAATATCTAAGATATATACTTCATTTAGGGCTTCACACTGTGGGCTGTAGGCCAAATCCAGCCTGCCACCTGCTTTTGCAAAAATAAATTTTAAAAATTGTCGGAACATGGCCACTTTCACCAAATACATTAATTTACATAGACCATACTGGATACTGTGTGGCTCGAAAAGTCTAAAATAGTCACAGATATTTCTGAAAGTTTGCTGGGCTCTGTTTCAGACAGGTGTGAAGTGGTTATTCACTTTTTAAAAGTATCAGATATAGAAAGAGAGAAGCCGGCCACTTGGAGGTCTCATCTATCTCCATTGGTCTCATAGCTAGATGCTGAGAGAATAGAAATCTGACAGCTACAAAACAAGAGCTCAGGCTCCGGTGTTAAGTGGAAACAAAAACTAAAAACATAAAGTGTTTTTATCAGAGTGCACAGAGACCTCACAAATAATTCCCCATCCAAAAGGAAATCAAACAGAACCCAATCTTTTCGTTTAGAGGCGTTCAATCAATCTTAGCCATCTGTGCCAGGAGATGCCGAAGGAAACATTGCAGATGGGAATAAAAGACATCAGATAGCAGGGCAAATATCGGAACAAGAAGCTAAGAGCATTGGAACGATTCTTATTCACATGAATCCGGTAGTGGAGAAAGCAGCTGTAAAGCGTTGGCATAGATGGATGGAATGACACAGAACTGTACCAATGCGCCAGCTAAGGAGCTGAGCTGAAGACTGAGGAGGAAGAGACCGATGTACAATGCCTGAACCAGGAAGTTCAGCAAGAAATTCTAGCATCCATCCTTCCCACTTTGGGATGCACATGACCAATTTAGGTCTCAATGAACACTGTGATACCATTAGAAGATGTCAGGGTGTCTGTATATCACTACAGAAACAGACAATGTCGTGTGCATAAAGTATCAATATCTGAAATTATTTGGAATAATACAGATGAAACTGTGTTCTGGGAAAGGCTTAAGGAGGTTAATGGATTTCAGTGAGCTGGCCCTGAGCTTGGATCCTTTCTCCCTCATCTAACATGAGCACCTGTTGCTAGGAGCTGGTGAATATTAGCTGGGAAGAAAATATCACTAAGAGAGTCACTCCATTGCGAAGTTTCATAAGAACCATGTCATTAATCAAGCCACAGAGAATCAGTAAACGGCTTCTTGCTATTTCTCCCACACAAGGCTGGATACAAATCTGCAAAAATGAAAATGGGTACTTATTCAAAAATGGAGGGGAACAGTATCCCCAAAAGTGCAAACAATGTGGGGATTCTAGTTCTTTCCTTAATTTGGCAAGGTGGGGTTTTTGTTTGTTTTCTTGCTTCCTTTTGGGGTCCGACAGTCTCATGTTAACCCAGGCTGACCTCCATCTCATTGTGTAGCCAAGGCTGACCTTGAACTCCTCATCCTGCCTGGACTCCCAGAGTACTGAAATTTTAGGTTTGTGCTATTGTGATAGTGTTGTCACCAGGTCAGAATCTAGAGTCCCCTGGGAGGCTGGCCTCTGAGCATGCCCGGGGCAGGGTAGGATCAGACAGAGCAGGGCAGGACAGGGCGGGGTTAGCCTTGATTATGTTAATGTGAGAAGACCCAACTGAACTATGGATGAACACATTCTCTGGAGATCTAGGACTGTATAAAATAGAAAACTTGATTGGATGCTACCATCCATCACTCTGCTTCTGGAGTGTGGATGCCATGTAGCCAGCTGCCTGCAGCTCTCCCTTCCCGCTGTGATAGGCACTTTCCATGAACTCTGAACCCTGGACCCTCTCTCTAGCTTTAGTTATCAGGCACCCACTGATTCATCTCCCTCCCCCCAATGCTTTTGTCAGGCAGTGTTATTATTTCCTTTTTAACACAGGAAGAAGTCAAGAAACTAATATAGCCACTATTTCTGGCTTGTGTGTGTGGTTGTGTGTGTGTGTGTGTGTGTGTGGTGTGTGGTGTTAATTTTTATTTATTTTTTTCTATGTAAATAAAAATTTTAAATGTAATTTTTCTATGATTGATTTTTTTGGGGTGGGGATGGAACCCAGAACCTTACTGATGCCCATGAGTGTTCTATCACTGAGCATCAAGGCCAACTCCTGCTTGTTTTCACACTGTAGGCTTCAAGTTTTAATTCAAACATAAGAACAGCTAACTAGTACACAGAATCACTCTAATGTACATGCATGTTTGGTTCATACCAGGTACAGCTGGTGATCTCAGTTTCACTTGTTGATATATGCATATCTAATACTCTACCATCAGTGAGCTGACCACAGACAGACTGGAGGGGTAAGATACCAGAAACCACCTTCCCTTTCCCTGTCCATTCAGGTCGCCCTAAGTACTTAGCTGGTGAAAGAAAGCCGTGTAATGAAAGGGTACCACCCTGGTAGATCCCCCTGGTTCTTAGAGACTTCCATGGCCTATTTGTTTGGAAAGCAAACTGGTTCAAACATTAGGCTGTCCCATTAGGACTGACACTCCCCCTCAACTTCCTCAGTCAGAGATGAAGTACCTATACCTTTAATCAACTTGTGTCTCTCTGAACTATACACACCCATGCCTTTTTTCTTTTTTTGGACTATCCCTGTTACCTTCCTCTAACCCAAAACAGTATCCTGGGCAACCTCATGGCTCCTGAAATAGGGCTTCATTCTATTCTAGTGGTTTTGATCAGAGAGACTGTATATTACAGAAATACCACAGTAGTGGTTCTCAACTTGTGGGTCATGACTGGAGGGTTGAATGACCACTTCACAGGTGTCACCTAAGATCATCAGAAAACAGATATTTACATTAAGATTCACAACAGAAGTAACATTACAGTTAAGAAGTAATAATGAAAATAATGTTATGGTTGGGGTCACCAAAACATGAGGAACTGCATCATAGGGTCACAGATTTAGGAAGGTTGAGAGCCACTGATCGGGTCACCTACAGGTTTAGTTTTATGAGGTACTGCAGGGAGTTTACCTTAGAGGACAAGGAAACCGTCCTGAGTAGACATATCTTTGCCTCCACTGCCCTATAGTGGAATAATGAGAAGAGATTACCTTGAACCCCGAAGTTCCACATAGCCACGTTCCATGTCTATAGTATTAAGTGCATTACAGGCACCTATGTTCATCCAAACATCTGGCATTATTAATCTCTGTACTCAAATGTCACCTGAATCATGAAATACCTGTATGTGTGAGCAGGAGTGTTTCCTTTGTGATGCACACCTGAGTTTTACTCAATGGCTGCCTAGAACCAAGTTTGAAAGTGTCTTAGTCAGGGTTTCTATTCTGGCACTATTGAGCTTACACTTCCATGCTGCTGTTCATCACCCAAGGAAGTCAGGACTGGAACTCAAGCAGGTCAGGAAGCAGGAGCTGATGCAGAGGCCATGGAGGGATGCAACTTACTGGCTTGCTTGCTTGGCTTGTTCAGCCTGCTTTATTATAGAACCCATGACTACCAGACCACAGATGGTACCACCCACAAGGGACCCTCCGCCCTTGATCACTAATTGAGAAAATGCCTTACAGCTGGATCTCATGGAGGCATTTTCTCAACTGAAACTCCTTTCTCTGCGATAACTCCAGCTTGTGTCAAGTTGACACACAAAACTAGCCAGTACAGCAAGATTTCTCTGAAGAACCCTAGCTGCGGTGAAGAGATCCCAGGGCAAGATTGGAGTCAACTGCCTGGTGAAACAGCTTTGAAATTTCAACTTCCAAGCTTACAAATTGGTGTGAATTTTGAATTCTATCCATAAATGATCCAACTGTGGTTTATTAGAGGCCTACTTTCATTAACCTGTTCAATTACTTAACTTTCTTCCCAAACTTTCAGAAGAGTGATTCCTCTGAAAAGTTTCCTCTCATCATAGAGCAAGACCCCCCAACTTACGAAGTATATAAGTCCACATTATACATTCAAATATTAATCTTCTTAGCAAGTATTTGTAAGGGGAGGTTCTGATGCAAAGTCTTGTTCCCCAATTGGTTCTTGATTTGTCAACAAAGATGGTCAGGGACCCGCTACAAGTATTAATTGAGTAAACTTTAAGGTAACATGCTAGGAAACAGGATATGATGATATGCAAATACAGACACCACCCCTAGGCTACCAAAACTTACCATCTAGTTTGGCCATCACTAAAGACCAATAGAAGACTAATTTTATTATTTTTTTCTAACCACACAATATGGTAGCATTTTGCATCTTTGGTACTCAAAGGCCACAGAGGGCAAGAACTCAAATCCCAAATCCCAGATCCTAGCCTTTAATACTCTTTCTTTTACAATGAAAAATATTTCTGTGGGTGTGGTTGAGAAGGGTGCAAAGTGGGATGGGAGGAATCACTTTAAATAGTGACCAGAGTTTCAGTGTAGATTCATTAGTCAAAATGGAGTCCCACCTACACCAACTGAGAGCTGTATTTAATCAGGATGAAATAATTCAGTGCTGACAGACAGGATGGGCCAAATGACCTTGCTCCTTGTATTCCATTTCTGGATTTTTATGAGATTTTCCACCTCACTGGAAAGTTGTCTTAGTCAATCAATTTTATGTATTTGGTTTGGATCGCTTTCCTCAGGTAGATTAAGGTCCAAGGGTGCTTTTGTGTTTTTAACTGCATTAATTGCTTGATCAACTCCCATTTCAGAGAAGCTCAGGAAAATGCTCAGCTCTCCCATCTCTGTCTCTCTGGAAGCTGCTTCTGGGTCTTTTTCTTCTCATTTGTTAACCCTGCTCTTGCCATGCAAATTACACAAATTTCGCGCTTCTGGCACTAGTCAATTATATTTATATTTGAATTCCATTAGAGGCCTTCATGCATGATCAGGCTTGTTTGAATTCTTGCTTGCTAATCAAAAGACAGAGATGCAGTCTACCTCTGACTCAGTGGTACGGCAAGCAAGTTGTAATGCCTTGCAAAAATTATTTTCATGTAGTTCCAAAGGGGGGGGGGAGGAGAAAACTGTGTTACTGAGTGCGGTCTCTCTTTTTCATGAGCAACTAAATTGCTAGAATGGGGAAGTGCTAAACTGAGCATTTTGGAATAATCACTAATCGCTAAATGGGGGAAAAAAACCCCACAACCATGTGTATATGTTCATATGTTTATACTGAGAACAGTTACGTTAGCACTTTAAAAATATATGTCTTCAGAAGGGCATAAGAAAACAAATATCTCCAAGTAGATTTGAATATGCAAAAGATCCATGTCTATAATAAGAATTGACCACAGTCTTGCTAAGAATAAAATACCATCCTCCTTTTTTAGTAGATAATAAGCCATGGGATTAAGTAAAAGACTGACAAATTATCTCTAGGGAGTTGTGGCTAATGAGTATGTGTGGGTAAACAATCTATTGTTCACTTTGCTATAGCATTCCTAGGTGTTGGATATGTTTGTTAATATTCCAAAGTAGCATGGGTTCGTGCATTAATACGTGAAAGCATTTAAATTTTTAATACTTTCTTTCCAAGAAATACAAATTACTTTGGAGATCCCTCATTATAATAATGACTGTCACTTGAGAAGGAAAAACAGAGAATATTAATAACCTACCTTGTCTCAGATGATAATTTGAGATTTTGCTAAGCTTCACTTATGGAAAGTGAAACTTTTATTATTTCTTGTGTCCTGTTACCAAGCTCTCAAATTCCTAATAATGAACTATTGTCTTTCCTATGGCTCCATCTATCTTTTCCAATCCTGTTTCATTTTAGTCCAGTTGGACTGTCTATTGGTCTTCAAACCTCACTTGAACCCCAACTTCTTGATTTGCTTGAAGTTAATGTTTCCATTTACCGGGAATGATTCCTTGACGCCCCCCCTCAGCCCCACCCCTTGACTTCCTCAGCCCCACCCCTTGACCCCCTCAGTCCCAACCCTTGACTTCCTCAGCCCCACCCCTTGACCCCCTCAGCCCCACCCCTTGACCCCCTCAGCCTCACCCTTGCTGCCTCTATTCCATCCAGTCAGCCAGCCCTTTATTTCTCAACACAAACACCAGTGTCTCTGGGAAGTCATTCCAACAAGTAATCACTCCAATTTCTGACTCACAACATTTAGGATATTCTGAAATAGAATATTAAACAAAAAAGTATACAGTCATGGGGTTTCAAGCCAGATTTGTGTTTGAAATGGAGCTGAGGATTTCCTGCATATCCAGGGGCAAACTGAACTCTAAGACTCCGACTTTGCCTGTAAGGAAAAGAATGTCTGTATGGCTTTGGAGGAGAAATGGCATAGGTGCACAGACAAGTTACGGTCCAAGGCCAGCCCAGGAGAACGCTTGGAGATCAGTAGCTGCACAGCTCTATTACTCTTCCTAGTCACAGCTCATCCTTGACACATGCCCACTTCAGCTCAGACGAGATCATTCTATATCAATAACTGAGTGGTTGTGGTAAAGAAATACCTGTCTCTTGCTTTTTATCAATCTCAACACAAGATCCTTTTACTTAGTAAATACGTCTTAAGTGACCATTTCTTCTTTGGGTCCATGAAATGGTGGGTGATGTTGTTCTAGCTCTCTCTCTCTCTCTCTCTCTCTCTCTCTCTCTCTCTCACTGTGTGTGTGTGTTCGTGTTTAGAGTCAAAAGGAAAAGATAGAGCACATATGTATATTGAAAGTGACTTAGCTGGAAAGTTCTGGATTTGAGAGCCAGCCAACTCTATTTCCTCACTGGAAAAACCTCAAACACTTAAAAATTCAAAACAAACAAATTTCTAAAACTGATCAATTTCACCAATATATTTTCTAACTATTATTAGGTGGGCAGTAACTGGAATCATGTTCCCCTAATAATAAAGTTCTATGGTGTGAGCCACACAGTGATGTTTAGTTTAGTATCAAATTTTCAAGCTTTCTTTTTTTTAGCTTCAAAAAATTATAATTTCTCAGTAACGAAAACTTGAGAAATAAAAGACATCTTGCTAGCATAATTTGTAAAGCATTCCGTGGTTAAAATAAGAAAAATTAGCCTTTGAGTGAAACTTAAAACACGTTTGTCAAAAGCTAGCAGCCAAAACACAGGAAAGCAATTTATCCAAAATTAGATTGCTTTGAAATACTAAGGTTAATGGAATCAAGGGGGTGGGGGAAGCTGGTGAGATAATTTGGCACCCTTAAAACCTTCATCTTGGATGGGAGATAATCTAAGTTAAATATGTGAACATTAACTCCTGTCTTAAAAATGCACCAAACAACAAGGAGCTATTTGGAAAATTTGAGAAGAAAGGGGGAACAGGGAGGGCCGCCAGTGTCTGCCTTTGGGAAGGATACCATGAAGCCCTCAAAGTCTTCTTAGGCTGCTTTTAGAACTGGCATAAACGACTTCACGGAAAACCAAGTCTACAAAAAGAGAACAGGGACTCATACAAGGTAACCACAGGGTACAAGGAGCTACAAGGATAAATTGTAGAATAATTTGAGAAAAGGAAGAGTGGGTTGTTTTTTGTTTGGTTGGTTTTTTTAAATTTGTGTTACAAAAAAATTATCTGGGAATTATTTAGAGCTTTCAGGATAAGGGGGGGGACCCTTTAGGATGTAGGATGAGTAAAAACTGATGTAGGATGAGTAAAAGCCTCTGGGATGCAGGATAAGTTAAAAGCCTCTTGGATGTATGATGAGTAAAAACCTCCGACGTAGGATGAGTTAAAAGCCTCTGGGATATAGGATAAGTAAAAACCTCTGGGATGCAGGATAAGTAAAAACTTCTGAGATATAGGATGAGTATAGCCCACAGAACATGCATTGTTCGCTTAGATTAATTTCATTCATCATTTAACGTATAGCCACTCATACATGGATGTTTAAATATGTCCCGAGAAATAGGCCCTAAAGCAGCAAAAGGGAAATCATGAATTTTCATTTAATAGAAGTGACTAATGTTCATGTTTATTTTAGTAGGTCCCTTGGGACTTATTATAAATAAGTACTTAATACTTTTTTATCAAATAATTGTGGCACGGTGTGGTTTTCTCCCAGTAGTAAGACCCCTAGGACACAACAAAAGTGCACAGTAGCTGTAGTGGCATCCAAACCTAAAGTGGTTGTGTGTTTTGAAAGCAGTAGCGTTATTTGCTAGAGATACCGTGTTCAGTCATTTATAAATAAGTCACCTCTTTGTAAAGCAAGAAATAACCTTGTTTTAAAAAACACTAACATTGGTGTTCGATTGTCACCTGCTGGTAATTGAAAATGTGTTTTCTGTCAGTTCTGCCTAAGATGGGATGTAATTCCTTCTAAGATCTTGATCTTAAATTGCTAGCAAGGAGGCCAAAAAGGGAAAGCAAAGAAGTCTTTACTTGTTCTTTGCACGGGTAATTTTGTGCTGCCCTTTCTGATAATGTGAGTTATTAGTCTTCCTGACTCTTGGAAGGCAGCAATGCTCTTGCTTCTACGTTTTCATTTTTTTAATTCACAGCTCTGTTTTACTCCATTGATATGGAAGTGAGTTTCCACCTGGCTTTGGAATGCACATTTGTAAAGTTTATTTTCAAATGCAATCCAGATTGCTTTGTTAGTACAGGCTACACATTAAGCATCCAGGCCAGCATGTCCCCAGCATTTCATTTCATCTGAGGGACTGGGAACTTGTTCTAGAATACCATGGGCTCCTACTCAGAACACAACACTGACCAGAGGGAATTAGTCTTCATTTGAATGCCACAGATCCAGAATAACTCTGTCACCAGGCTCGATTAGATAACTACACAAATCAAAAGGGTCCCACTCCACCATGCTTATCTCTGTGTATTTTAAGGAGCACAAACAGAATTTTAATTACACTTGAAACATTGCCCGAGGTAATCATATTGCAGAAACTACAGAAGTGCTCATCTCAAATTCATTTTTTTTTTCGTATTGCAGGCAACACAGAAGACAGCTGGAGATAATAGTAAAATTCTTTCTTAACTGTCAGAGAATCTGAAAAATAAACAAGCAGGTTTGGATGAGATTCTATTTTCTCATTGACCAAGTTCAAGAACTCATTTACTGTTGGAGGTAGAAGGGTGTGTGAGGTCACGCGAGCACATCTCTCTACTGAGCCACAGTTCCATGCACATTATCCTAGACCGAAATGGGCCTGGCATGTCCTACTTGACAATACAGCCTGACTCAACCTGTTTACAAAGGTTTCTAAATGTTAGAATGTTCCCTAGGCTGAGGCAAGGCAGAGCTCCCTCCAAAACTTTTTTTTTTCATAGTTTAGTTTTTTATTTCATCTGTGAATCATTTACACCGTCACAGTTACTATGTAAGAACAGTTACCAAAACGCCATAAAGGCTTAGTGGTTTTGCCACTTAGCTATTTTTTTTAAGGTTTTTTTTTTTTTTCATTTTTCTCATACTTTCTTTACATTTCAAATGTTTTCCCCTTTCCAGATCTCCCCCTTGGAACCTCCCCATTCCCTCCCCCCTCCCCCTGCCACTATGGGGGCATTCCCCCACCCACCCACCCACTCACTCTCGTCTTCCCTCCTTGGCTTTCTCCTATACAGGGGATCTAACACCCTCAGGCCTCCAAAACTTTTTTATTGTTCTTTGCACTGCCCCATAGAATTAACTGAGTAAATCTAATTAACTCCTGTTTCACGTGGCGGTCTTTCAAATATTTGATGATACCTACCGTGACCAGAGGTTTGTGGGTTCTGTGGTTCAATGGTGTTCATTTTATTTCTTTTGATTTCCTGTGCGCTGCAGGGATCCGGCAATGGGGTTAGCTCTCTTTTTTTTCTTAGCCGTAATAGAGGTGTCTTGTAAAAGAGTTGCTTTACTCTGTCCTTTGTAGAGGCATTTTTGCTAAATTAGGCACCATGTCCACTTTACCTCTTCAGTCTTCAGGATGCTGTGTATGTGAGCATCTGTGGCATTTGATATGTAAAAGTTCTAATCACTAAGTTTACAAGCCTTAGGATTTTAAACAAAAGATTATCCTGATGAGACCATTAATTTAAAAAAATGGTGCTTATTATCGTTTAGTTTAAGTGATGTCTCCCATATGCTACAACTGAGTGATATTTACTAGAAATTTGCTCATCAAAAATACAGGTATCATAGATATGTATGAGCCTGGACCATCATGTACTCAAAGGCTTTGGGTTACAGTGACAGGGGCAACAGTTGTCCCCCCCCCACCCCCACACTTTTATCTTTCACTACATGGAAGACAGGAACTTGGCAATGGTGATAGAATATCACACCTGTACCATATTTTTCTTAACTATGCAAGCAAACATAAGGCTTATGCCATAGAATGGTAAATTTATTTGCTGATACTTTGTGTTATCCATACATTGCCAATAAATTTGTGTTTTTGTTGTTGTTGTTGTGTTTTGTTTTGTTTTCTTGGGTTTTTTGTTTGTTTGCTTTTTTGTTTTATGTTTTTTGGTTTTTGGTTTTTGTTTTTTAAAGCCTGGAGGTCCATTCCTCTATGTGTCTAGGTGACATGCAGAGGGACAATGTAGGTACAAATTTTCCAAATTTCAAATCTTGATTGTGGTCAGGCACTCGTCAACTAAACTGCATCATGTGGTTTGCTGTATATAAGCCAGCCCTCAAGGGAGAATCTATGTACTTAGGAAAAGGGAAAAAAGAGAAAAAGACATCCAAGCCATAGTATAGGGGACTTTCCTACTTCATAATGCCTGGCTTCGTGTGAACACACATGGTTTTCCAAATGTTACTATCTGAACATCAATGCAAAAATACTCAATAAAATTCTGGCAAACCAAATCCAAGAACACATCAAAAACAACATTCACGATGATCTGGTAGGCTTCATCCCAGGGATGTAGGAATGGTTCAATATCTGAAAATCCACCAATGTAATCCATTATATAAACAAACTGAAAGACAGAAATCACATGATCATCTCATTAGATGCTGAAAAAGTCTTTGACAAAATCTAACACCCCCTTCATGTTAAAAGTATTAGAGAGATCAGGGATTGAAGACACATACCTAAACATAATAAAAGTAATAGACAGCAAGCCCATAGCCAACATCAAATTAAAGGGAGAGAAGCTTAAAGTTTTAGTCCACTAAAATCAGGGACAAGAAAAGGCTGCCCATTCTCCTCCCATTTACTCAATATAGTTGATGAAGTTCTAGCTAGAGCAATAAAACAACAAAAGAAGATCAAGGGGATACAAATTGGAAAGGAAGAAGTCAAGGTGTCACTATTTTCAGATGATATGATAATATACACAAGTGTCCCTCAAAATTCTACCAGAGAACTCCTACAGCTGATAAACAACTTCATCAAAGTGACTGGATATAAAATTAACTAAAAAAAAAAAAAAATCAATAACCCCCTTTTAAACAAATGATAAATAGGCAGAGAAAGAAATTAGGGGAACAACACTCTTCACAATAGCCACAAATAATATAAATATCTAGGTGTGACTCTAACCAAACAAGCAAAATATCTGTTCGACATGAACTTTAAGTCCTTGAAGAAAGAAATTGAAGACGATATCAGAAGATAAAAAGATCTCCCAAGTTCATGAATCAGTAGGATTAATATAGTGAAAATGGCCATCTTACTAAAAGCAATCTACAGATTTAATGTAATCCTCATCAAAATTCTAACACAATTTTACAGACCTTGAAAGAATAATTCTCAACTTCATACGGAAAAACAAAATCCCCAGAATAACTAAAACATTCCTGTTCAATAAAAGAACTTCTGGAGGAATCACCATCACAGACCTCAAGCTGCATTACAGAGCAATAGTGATTAAAAAAAAAATACCTACATGTCATTGGTACAGAAACAGACAGGTTGATCAATGGAATAGGATTGAAGACCTAGAAATAAACCCACACAGCTCTAGACACTTGATTTTTTTCAACAAAGAAGCCAAAAGCATGCAATAGAAAAAAGAAAGCATCTTCAACAAATGGTGCTGGTCTAACTGGAGGTCTTCACATAGAAGACTGCAACTAGATCTATATTTATCACCCTGCACAAAACTCAAGTCCAAGTGAATCAAGAATCTCAACACAAAGCAGGATAAACTAAACGTAATAGAACAGAGAGTGGGAAAGAGCCTTGAGTGCTTTGGTACAAATGTTACCAGAGCAGAGGAATCTTTAATTTATTACAGACTTTCACATGTCCAGAAGATAAAACTTGCTTGTGTGGCTGCAGCAGTGCAGAAATCCCATAAAGCTAGTCAGCCATTGGCTAATGGTCTAACATCGCTAAAACACCAGTTAGAGCCCGGGAGAGAAGCCCCCTTCAAGTTGGCATCTAATATGCTCCGCTGATGATGCAGGACAGACAGCTCTGTCTGCAGCATTGCTGTACAGCATTCTCCCGCTGTCTCTAATGGGATCATGATACTTTTATTAGTGCTCTTTAGCAAGCACTCGTTTAATGAAGCTCTGGGTAGGAATTAACATTCTTTCTCCTTTGGTGCTCAAAGAACTTCCGTGTAGTTAAGGTCACTCTGCTTAAAGACATTTCCCCTACTTCTCAAATGCATCAACAAAAGAGGATCACCTATTTCTTGCCTTTACAGAGTCCAGAGGCACCTCTACATGGTGTGGCCTGGTAAACAGTGCTCAGAGAGTTCACAGACAATACACAGAACCAGGCTCCTGAAGATTGATGATTCTGGAGGATGTACAACCACACCAAGCTGTAAAAGTCAAAGATGACATTTCTCTTCCACAAAAACATTTCAAAACCAAATTCCAGGTTCTATGAAAATCCATAAGTGTTCTTTTTTTCTTGAGAGAGATATAAAATACAGAATCAATAATACATGAGTATTTAGTGTTTTTAAAGTGTTGGTGCAGATTTTGGATGATGTAAAAGAATATCAAGATTAATTTAGATTCATTATGATTTCTAGTTAGATATTTGGATCTTACAGGGCATCCGTGTGTGTGTTGGCACCATAAAGTTAGGGCACTTAGATGTATCCATTATCAGCCAAATGTGGATTTTTTATGGTGTACGTATCATGGAGAAAAACGTATAAAGGTTTCATTTAGAAAAGAAATGTCAGGCAAGGCCTTTCAAAGATTCCTCATCTGGTAAGAAAATAATGGCCAATTTATAAATTAACAGTGAGGCATGCTTAATGCCCAATAGCCTGGCAGAAAGTTTAAACAGAAGCACAAGGATGCAAAGCAGATGTCACTGGGGGACACAGAGCAGTGACCTCTTTCACTTGAGAATTCATTTACAAGATTTATAGCTTTATAGGTACATAACTGTATAAATCAAACATTTACTTATAACAAACAACAAGGAAATTTATTTTAAAGCAACTCTTTAGTAATCAAACACATTTACCGTTCGTTAAAGATGAAAGCAAATTTGCATGCTATTGAGGTGGATTTGTTTGTTTATTTTTACATAAATAGTTACACCCTGGCTGAGCAGTGGATACTGCAAAATGGGGAGCTTCTTCCTTGTTTCAGAGTTGGGGGATCTTTTGATTTTATCAGTGTCAGCGCTGAGAACATCACATTGCATGAGTGTGTAGGTTAAAAGTGCTGAGTAACTTCAGAGCTGTCTCAGAAATTCTGTCCTAAACACTGATGAAATGTTTACGAGACTCCCATCAGCAACTCAAACAGGGATCTTTCAAACTGCAAATATTACAATCAAACACAACCCAAAGAAATGCGAACTGAACGCTTTTGCGCTGAGAAATCATATTAGGCAAATAGTAAACACAGTTTGTTTTACACAGTTAAACCATCGTGTCTCTGGAAGAGCAGAGAATCTGTACACACACAGTAGAGGCCCTGCAATTGACAACATACAGCCATCTTGAATCGGAGCCTGGATCCAGCAAGCATTTGTTGGAGCTGCAAGGTATGAGAGTATGCACAGTCCAAAGTGTGTTCAGAACTCAGGCCTTCGTGAAATCCCACAGCACAATTTGAATGAGGTCTGTCGGCAACCACTCTGATTCACTATGCATTTGGTTTTGAAATAAATTTTGCTCATTGCACATTTGGAAACCTTTTATTATTGTCAATATTTTGCAAACTTCTCCATTCAGTTTTGTAACAACATGGGGGAATTACAAAAAGAAAAAGAAAAAAAAACCTGTGAGGTTGGAATCGGGTAATGCAGGGAAATGGACATTTGCCCAACAAGCTTTGGGTGCTGACAGTGACGGTAAGGGGCTAAGTGGTATCGAAGAACACTGGGATGCACAGAGATTTGAGACATTGCAAAAGTTTTAGAGAGCTTTGGAGGATTTGTGAGTAAGGTCGTGTGACACAGAATGACAAAGGGTTGAGGTTGCAACACGTCCCACTTAAACCCTTCTGTTCCAGAAGCCTGCATAGAAGCCAAGCATTCCATGACCAACATCCCCTAGACAGTATTGTGGAGATGTAAGAATGCTGCATGATCTATAAACTAACACACAGTAGGACCGCATGTTTTTATCACTCCTTGGGTAGTACTTTTATAAACGTGTGTGTGTGTGTGTGTGTGTGTGTGTGTGTGTGTTGTTCACATACATGCAGACACACTTTTCTGTGCAGTGTAACAATAGAGATGGATAGTCTCAAGGATCATCCTTTGAAATAAATAGATATCGTTTGAGATAGAATGTCTCGAATGTCCTGGCACTCCCATTGTCTAGATCAACTAGCCAATGAGCTCTACAGATGGACCCTCATGTCTCTGCCCTTAAATATTTGGATTTTAAGTGAGTGCCACAGAGCTCAGCATTTTCTATGGGTCCCCAGGCCCCTGAGGAAAACGCTTTCCTGACTGAGCCATCTCCCCAGACCTGAGGGAAGTGTCAATAGGAACAAAGTAGGTCAAGAAGAGGTGGTTAGAATCCGTGCACTAGGCAATAAGGATCTGAGCTACAATTTTATAAATGGCTTGAGATCAAACAGGGTTGAAATACAAGATACAGAACTATTTGGTTCTGTTCTGTTCTAATTTCTGATTCCCATCTAATAGGGTCAATATATTTCTTGCTTTTTAGTCTCAAAATATGCTTCAGTTCAGAAACTTCACTGTATCAACTGGTATTTTATGTAAAAAATATAATTGGTGGTCATTTTTTTTTTTTTAGCAAAATACCACAGAACCAGCAAAGACATGTTAATTGATGACAACTTGGATTATGGCTGACAATAACAATAACAGCACCATCTGAGCAAGGTTCTCACAGTTAAAAGTAGCTAAATGTCCCAAATCATCATAAGTAAATAATATGCTAACTTCAGTTTTTCATTTTGGGAAGAGGAGTGAGAGAAGGTTCAAATCTCCAATGCTCATCGGAGAGGGAGTGGGAATGGACAGGACCACATGTCAAGGTTCCCTTTGTCCTGATCAGAGGAGAAAATAGAGCTGATTATTTTAGTGAACACTTTATTCCTAAAAGGAAATGACAGAAGTCTGCTTTAAAACAGACTCCATTAAGAGAGAGAGAGAGACAAGCAAAAATCTTTCTTCAAATCCATGCACACTGCAGATGCACTGATAGTCAGGAGTGTCACTTGATGGCTTCCATGTATTTACACACAGACTGTTAGTGGGGGGAAATTGGGTGTGTGCTTTTCTTTTAGTTCAGGGGCCTTGTGTGTGTAAGGCTTCGAAATCTATCATACAGGCTTGTGATAGGAGTGGGAGATAAGAACACAAGGAGAGGGTGGTCTTATCCTGAAAAGAGTCTTAGAAATCTCACATCATGCAAAGCTGATGAAAAACTTAGCACAAGGGGACCAGGGTCCCCACGCCCAGTGTAGATAACCATCACAGTAAACTCAACAGGATTTATGAAGATACTCTTGTCTGTTTGTCTCATATTGCTTTGTTTGGGCTCTGCTTACTTTTAGCCTTTGGGTTTTTCTTTGTATATTATGGCTCGTGATTCTGTGACTTTTTGGTGTGTGTGTGTGTGTGTGTGTGTGTGTGTGTATGCTCTCACGAATGCTTTTGCATGCTCTTTCTTTGTTAATTTCTTTGTTAATTCTTTTTGTTGTTGCTTAATTTGTGTTTGTTTTCTTAAGAGAGAAAGAAAGAAGGCATGGAATTGGAAGGGTTGGGGGGTGGGAAGTGTCTAGGAGGAGGAGGGGGGAGGGGGTGGGGAACCATGATCAGAATATGTTGTGTAAAAACATTTATTTTCAATGAAAACAAAACAACAACAAAAACCTTAATGCCAAGGGCTAAAATGAGGCTGCTTGCCATGTTTTTAGCCCCTGAACCTGGGGATGTGACCTTATTTGGGAATGGAGGTTTTTGTAGACATTATTAGTATAGCACTTGAGACGGGGGCAAACTGGACAGGACAACATTACTTCACCCCATGTGACTGTTGTCCTATGTAGACTAGGAAGAGCCACAGAGAGACAGGAAGAATAGGGACAACGTCACATGACTAGATCTGAGTGCTGTACTCAGAAGCCAAATGTGAACAATTTCCAGAATGATTGGAACCTAATAGAAAGAGCCTGGATGGATACTTCCTCCCGGGGCCAACACCTTAATTTCTGGCCTCCAGAACTAAGAAAGAATCAATTTCTAATACCCTAAGCCATATTCTTTGCAACATTTTTTGTCTTTTGTCTTTTCTTTTTTCCTTTCTTTCTGTCTGTTTGGTGTGTGTGTGTGTGGGTGTGTGTGTGTACACACTGTGCATTTGAGCTTGTATGTGTGTGTGTGTATGTACGATACATGTGCCTGTGCACTCCTGTGAAGAGGCCAGGTTTTGTCCAGTGTATATTTACTTTAACCAAATGTGATGCTCATGGACTGGCTACACCTGCTAGCTGCAAGTTCTATCCTCTAGTGCTAATGTTACAGGTGCAGGACACCATACCTGAACCTGGATTTTAACATGGGTGCTGGGGATCCGAACTCAGATCCTCTTGAGTTTATCCACTGATGCATCACCTATCCCTGGATCATTTTCTTTTATAGCGCCTTAAACCACTCTGCCAAGCAGGATTCCTCATCAATTGTCTTGTGTGCCATTTCTCATATTTCCCTAAGCTAAGTAACCTCCTTGCAGGCAGGGTTCTCCTTCTGTTTTTCTTGTCTGTCCCTGCACCCCAAGCACTTAGCTCCCTGGGACAATGGAAACAAAATCCTTTATTGAAATCACCAATGCTGAGCCATGTTCTGGAGTACAAAGTTAAGACAACAGAACAGGTGGCAAATGGGTGCTAAAACCTGCTGGATGCTAATTGCCAAATGGATGAAGCCTCCGGAGTGTATTGGTCCTAAAGCAAATTGCTGTATATTTTGCTTTGTAATTGTTTACTAATGATTTCTATGTTGCCTGCTTCCATAAAATATTTTCCTTAAGTGACAAAACTAACAAGCAAACAGAACAATTAAAATAAAATTTAAACGTGGTTGGGGTGGAGGAAGGATAAGAAAAGATCTCGTTTCATCAAGGAATTGATTACTACAAAAGAGTATTAAATACACCTTTGAGCTTACTGGCAGCCAAGAAAAAGGATTATTGATTGCTTTGACTCAAGAGAAAATGTTGAACCTCTACCCAAAGAGATGATTTTTCTCCTCAATATTATTTATGTGAATTTTTATGTGAAATTGCATAAATCTAATATGTAGTCAGCCAACTAAATTGTTGGTTTCTTAGATAATCATGGAGCAAAAGGAATTGATATGTTATATAAACAGAATTTAAGTAATTCATGAAAGGTCTTTGAGGATTTGTATTTAGTCATCCATTTATCTCCCTGGAATTTGTGACTTCTTGTGTGTGCATATGCGCAGTGTGTATGTGTATGCATTTATATGTGTGTGTGTGTGTGTGTGTGTATGCGTGTGTGTGTGTGTGTGTGTGTGTGTATGCTTATGAAGGTCAGAGAAAAATCTTAAGCACTGCTCCTCAGTCGCTGCCCACTACTGTTATTGAGCCATAGTTTCATCCTGTCCTGGGGTTGGCCAAGCAGTGTCTAGGCTGGTTGCCTGGTGAGCCCCAGGACTCTGCCTGACTCTATCTTCTCTGCATTCACTACAGCACCTAGATGTTTGCTGTTTCTGAAATCTGTTGACCTGTACAAGATGTTAAGCTATAACTGCAAATTAAGGCACAATTTTTAAAAAAGGAATGTGTAAAGCTGTAGGGTCCAAGGGTCCAACCTGCATTTTTCTGGAAGTAAGCTGGCAATACTAGCAGAGATAGACAGAAGGACACCAAGGCTGAAAATTAATAATCTATGATCTTAATATGACCATGAAGGTAGATTTGTTTTACACATATAATCATGTGACACGTTCTGGTATATGTAAATATTATAATTTTTTTAACTTTCATTTTTTACTTTTATTAAAATGTGGAGACCTGGACCCCACAGCAGCATCTGATTTCCTGTATTGGTCACCTGTGTATCATGAGACACTGTCCTGGTGGCATCACATAATATTTGAAAACTCTTATGAACTTATAGGATTTGTAAAGGGGGTGTCTGGAATACATTGTTTCTCGCTGTAGTCAAAGCATCAATGCCCTTGGCTTTCTGAGTAAGTGGTGTTTGTAAATTGAGGACTTTTGAGTTGCAGACCTGTCACTCATCTGTGGAAATCTCAGAGTTTGATTTAATCACTTTCCAAGTGCAATGCCAAGCTGCTGTCAACCAATATGAGCTTCAAAGGTGCCTACAACATACGTACACATTATTCTTCCCATGAGAGAAGAGGCTCCCAACACTAATGTTTCCAACACTGAGAAGACAGAGACTTGGAACCCCTGAACCCTCCCATACATAGCACAGCATGTCCTATGAGGAACAGCCATCATAAAGACATCTCACACTAAACTCTAATGTGTCAGGTCTTTGTACTACCACCAAAGAACCTGAGGCTTAGACACAAGCTTAACCATAATCACAGAGGCCCAATATTAACTAACGAGCAAACTCAGAATTCCAACCCAAGTCTGCCTGCCATCCACACCTACACTCCCCAACCCAGGACTTTTCCATCTTCAAAACTAAAGATCTGGACAAAACAACTGTGGACACCAGTATACTTGTGTACATATATGTGCGCACGCACACACACACACACACACACACACACACACAATATGATATGTGTTTTAGTTGCTGTTCTATTGCTGATATCACGACCACCACAGCAACTCTTAGAGAATGACTTACAGTTTCAAAGGCTTAGTCCATTGTATTTATTACAAGGAGCATGGTGGCATGCAAGCAAGCATGGCATTAGAGCTGAGAGCTGTATATCCCGATCTGTAGATCTGCAGGCAGAGCAAGAGACAGAGACAGAGAGAGAGAGAGAGAGAGAGAGAGAGAGAGACAGAGAGAGACAGAGAGAGAGACAGAGAGAGAGCACAACTAGGTCAAGCATGAGCTTAAGAAACCCTAAAACCCACCTGCCAGTGAAGCACTTCTTCCAACAAGGCCACATGTACTCCAAGAGTATACATCTGAATCCTTCTAATCTTTTCAAAGAGCCCCACTCCCTTGTGACTAAGTGTTCAAATATACAAGCCTTTGGGGGCCATTCTCCTTCAAACCACCACAATATGCTGTACCCAATCCTATTTCTGTATTTTACCAATGATGACAGACACACCCTATTTAAGACCATTCTCAGAATTATGGGTTGAATGAAGATATTGAAAAATGACCAAATTTTCTGAATTCTAGTTTCAAATAGCTTGGCAATCTACAGAAGGATAAATCAACAAGGAAAGTAAAATTGTTTAGGAGGTAGTATTGAGAAAATGGATTCATTATATTCAGAGAACTGAAGCTATCAATAGAAATTGCATTAGAAATATTGATATGATGTAACACTTTCATTGGCAAAATCAAAAGTAGAGGGACACCAAATACTGATAATAATATAGACAGAGGAAGAAAGGGGAAAGAGAAAGGAATGGGGGAAGTGGAGAAGGAAAGAGTGAGAGAGGAAAGGAGGAGTGGAGGTGGGCAGAAAGCTGTTTTTACTCAACTAAGTCAGACCTCTTGAATTGTAGTTGTATGATTCTAAGCTCCCAAAGACTGATGTTTTATTTATTTTCACTTCCTATTCTAGAAATTTGTTTGGAATATTTTGTAACAACATTGAAAGCTGGAGCCCCAGGAGACAGAGACTATGTTTATAACTGTGACAAAGCTTCCCCCATCCTGGTCCTCATGACACACAGCTGTCGTGGAGGGCTACTTGCCACAGCTCATTCTTGCTATTTCCTGATTCTGAGACTGAGTTTAGGCTTAGAAACCCAGTGTGGATTGAGGAGATACATAGGTTAGTAAATTGCTTACAACACAACCCTGAGAACCCAGACTTGATCCCAGGAACCCATATAAAAAGTCAAGATGGGTGGTGACCATTTGTTATTGCTGTGCTAGGGAGGGGGAGACAGGAGAATGTTGGAGGGTGCACTGGGTAGCTAGCTTGGACAAATGGATAAATTCGAGGGCAGTGAGAGACCCTGTCTCAACAAACAAGGTGAATGGTTCCTGAGGAGTTAAAGGCAAGGCAGATCTCCGGCATCCACTCACAGAAACACATATGCATTCACACACACACACACACACACACACACACACACACACAAATGCTCCCTACAGTGTTTGTGGAATGGACTGGGGACGTAGCCCTTTGCCCTTTGCACCAATGGAGCTGATATTGACTAAGTAGATTTTGTAGCACAAGTGATGACTTCAACATAGACTAAAAGTGCCTGCTCAAGAATGGAGGCAGATCAGAGCTAATTATTAAACGATCAACAGTGCTGTCATTTCATTTAGAGATCTGAGTCTAACTCCTCCTAGACAATTCTGTACGTGCTTTTAAAATTATTGTAGCAATAATTGCTTACAAGAGACACAAACACTTTCTTTCTTTCTTTCTTTCTTTCTTTCTTTCTTTTTTGTTTGTTTGTTTGTTTTTTTCCTGACAGGGTTTCTCTGTGTAGCCCTGGCTGTCCTGGAACTCACTCTGTAGACCAGGCTGGCCTCGAACTCAGAAATCCACCTGCCTCTGCCTCCCGAGTGCCAGGATTAAAGGCGTGCACCACCACTGCCCGGCAACACTTTCTTTTTAAAAGATACGGAGAGCCAGTGTTGGAGGCAAGATGAGAATGCAGCCTACCCCATCCAGATAAACAATGGGATAAGTCCTCAGCAAGGCCAGTGCCTCTGGGCATCAAAGTCAACAAAATCATATTTAGATCAAGATGGGTCAGCAGGGGTCACCTTACTCTAGAGCTCTCTGGGTTCCATGTGCACTTGAAAGTGAAAGACCCTGGAAGAAAAATGCCCCTTGACTCAGCACTACAGCCCTAGGCCACCCAGGGGCCTGAGATGGGCTTAACTCACCCCCCCTTAGACAGTTCTGAGAACGGTTGTTTTTACCTTGTTCCAAAAACAGGCCCACCATGAAATGTCATGATGAACTCTGTTCTGAAAATTGTTTTGGGAAAGTAGTAGTTTTGACTTGACTCCTATCGTGTTGATCAACCGAAAATGTTACAGTGACCTCTGTTTTGAGCCCCTCTGCTCTTTCCCATGACGCATGCTCCCCTTGCTCCCCCTTTTGCTTTGTGATTTTTCCCTACAAATACCCCCAACTTCAGCTGCTCGGGGTCGATCTCCTCTGCTCTGTGTGGGTTATGAGCTCGGCCCAGTGCACTGCTTCCCCGAATAAACCTCGTGCGCTTGCAGCAAGTTCGGTTTCTCGTGAGTCATTGGGGGGTCATGTCTTCCCGTTGCTTGAGTGAGGGTCTCCCCAATTCGGGGGTCTTTCAAAAGAATGAATTTTTCTTCCTTAAAAAAGCTTTATCTGGATTTAGAGAAATACATTTTCATTACGTAGAGCAGATAATCCTTTAATAGCAAAACCAGTGTAGTGGCTGACACTTAAATGCCCTAAAAATTACTGTAATCAAATAGTAGCTGTGAAACTATGCACTTGTGCAAGAGATATGCATGGAACGTTGGTTCATTAAAATGCCTTTTCTTTTAGGAACAGTCTTCTCAACTAGTGATAAACACAGTCTCAGAATCTTGAGGCCCCATCATATCCATGTGGATGCTCATATACGTGTGTGTGTGTGTGTGTGTGTGTGTGTGTGTGTGTGTTTGCTATTGAAAAACTTCCCAAATTACTTCCTAGAATAGGAAGTAAAAACAAATAAAATATTGATTTGGGGGACTTAGTATCATGTGATTACAATGTAAAAAATCTGACTTATTTTAGTAAAAATAGATCTTTTCATCCCCTTCCTCCCTGCTTCCTTCCATTTCTCTCTCCCTCCTCTCACTCCTTCCTTCATCCCTTTCTTCCTCCCTTGGTATTCTCTATACTAGGCCTTGGGAATTACAGAAAATAGTAGAAGACATGAAAATCATCCTCAAGTGTGATAGAAAGACATACTTGTGATAGCTGATCTTTATTGTCAACCTTACTGAACCTGAAATCACCTGAAACACAGCCCCTGTACATTGCTGTGAAGAGATTCTTTTTTGATCAAATTCTTTGAAGAGGGGCAACCCACACTCCATGTGGGTGATACTTTTTGGTGGCAGCCCAGATAAAAGGACACCAAAGAAGAAAAGCTTTACTTTTTGCCTGCTTATTTATGCTCTTGGTGGCAAGATCATCTACCAGTTGCTGCTTCATTTTGTTCGTGATGTTAGAACCACTTTCTTTGGGTGTCTCATGTAGACTAAGGACCAGCAGCTCTCCAGAAAACATCCCAGCCTTTAGCACAAGACTGGGACTGCTGAGAAAAGCAGCTGTGTGTATTAAGAAATGACTGGGTTCTCAGACTAAAGTTCTCCAGCGTGAGATAGCCGTTCTAGGCCTACCTAGGCTATATTGTGTAAACCAATCTTGTAAATTAATAAATCATGTATTTTGTGTATTTTATCAGTCTGCTCCTTTAGAGAACCCTAATACAACACTGAAGAATAAGACAGAGTGGGAAATGGGTGTCATAAGAGAGAAATAAAATTCTCTAAGTAAACAGAGAATAATTTTATCAAGACCTGGGTTTGTTAGAAGAGGTTTGAAGTGGAAAGTAACACTTGAGGTTGAGTTATTGAAAGGTAAGAGAAAACTGTAATGAGAAAACTGGTATTAAATAATAGTGTGAAGACTCGGGAAACTTTGATATTAAATGACTGGCTACCTCAGACTGTAGTTTCATTTCAAAATCTGATGACTCTGAAGATGTTGTATTGATTTGGAATTTTATAAGGCCCCAATCATATACTTTCCCCTCTCTTTGTGGTGTGTGTGTGTGTGTGTGTGTGTGTGTGTTGTGTGTGTACTGGCTGGTTTTGTGTGTCAACTTGACATAAGCTGGAGTTATCACAGAGTAAGGAGTTTCAGTTGAGAAAATGCCTCCATGAGATCCAGGTGTAAGGCATTTTCTCAATATACTGATCAAGGGGGGAGGGCCCCTTGTGAGTGGTGCCATCCCTGGGCTGGTAGTCCTGGGCTCTATAAGAAAGCAGGCTGAGCAAGCCAGGAGAAGCAAGCCTGTAAGTAACATCCCTCCATGGCCTTTGCATCAGCTCTTGCTTCCTGACCTGTTTGTGTTCCAGTCCTGACTTCCTTTGGTGATGAACAGCAATGTGGAAGTGTAAGCCGAATAAACCCTTTCCTCCCCAACTTGCTTCATGGTCATGATGTTTGTGCAGGAATAGAAACCCTGACTAAGACAGTGAGTATGTATGAGTGTGAGGTGTGAGTGGGGTGTGTGTGTGAGTGTGTGTGTGTGAGTGTGTGTGTGTGTGTAATAAGATAAATATTTATTTTTCACTTTCTTACTGAAGGATGTCATTAGTCATGTTTTTCAATAACACATGCATCAGGTTTTAAAGTGCAAAATTCAATTATCAATTAAAACAAATAGCATCAAATATATACTACAAACATTGATTGGATCCTAATTTTAAAAGACCAGCTTTATGAGATACTTTAATGCTCATCAATGAAAGATGATCAATCAATCTTCTATGGGCAAGGTTACAGCAGTACAGGGGTTTCCCTCCTATCACGAATGACCACATTCAACTTTTGACATAGGAAGATGCTGTTTTTCTCTTCAAGATAGACGAGCAAGAAAGATTTTAAAAATGTAATGTTATGATTTGTGTAACCCACCTCCAAATAGTTCCAAAAACACAGACATGGGATGTGTATGTAAGTAAACATCCATGATAAAAACATGAGCTAAATTTATTGACTATAGGAGATGAATACATAAGCCCTAATTGTATGATCCTTCCAAATTTTCTGCATCCTTAAAATTTTAGAAAGAATACATCAAAGAATAAAAAAAATCCCGTTCAACATTTATCAGCCACTGCAAGATCTCTGAGTAAGAACAGGCTTTTGAGGTAGTGCTCGCTACCGGAGCTTAGTCCATGTTTTCCTTTGGAAATAAATGTGAGATAATTTCCAAGCTAGTATCTGCTTGTATCTAATCTACCTGAGAAGCAATTTTTACATGCCATACACAGCACTGAATAGAGAGAAAGAAAAATGAGGCTGAGGGAAAGATGTTTCCATTGGAACCTTGCATTGGGGTGTATAGTAAAGAAGTAACCTTACTTCACATGGCCAGCTGCAAACGCCCCATCTTTGTGCCCACTGCATCTGTAGCTTGTTAGTGTATGGCACAGACCTTCATGGATTCCAGAATGTGACCATTTTATTCCAGTTCAGCAACTGAGGAGGGCTCCCTTTGAAGATATTTTATCAAGCATTCTCTGTCCATTGCCGGGGGTGCTTTCCCCTCCCCCTCTCTTTATGCCTGAAACGAAAGCCATTGGATTGTTTAATGAGCTTCATGAGATGGCGAGTGTCAAGTGCTTTTATCATCTCTGTTGTGATTTGATGGTATCCCCACCCTCTGTTATTTCCCAGCTCCTAATTGTACCCTATACTTTTGACATCGCCATTGGATTGATGTGAATGTCAAGTTGCCCTGATTCGTGTGCTTCATTGAAATCTGGGACTGAAGCAGCCGGAATATGAATCGGTTGACGAGCGTTTGAAGTGCTCTGCCTACAAGCCTTTCTTTCTGACTTCTGTAGAACCTAGAAGTAGTTTTTATGGTTTTTTATTTATTTATTTATTTATTTATTTATTTATTTAGAAAAGAATAAAGTCCTATGAGTTTGAAATTGTATGTGGTGTTAAAAGTGCATCAACTTATGTTTAAATTAGGAACAAAAAGCACAGGAAGTGATAGAGTCATACTAGTTAGCATGTAAGCTTCAAAACTAGTAAGATTTCTACATGAAATTACTTTATAAAATGAATTAATTCTCAAGACTAGGAAATAGAAGTGTGTGTGTACATACACACATACATAAAGTTAATCATAAACCCACCTCATTGGAATACTTTTGTGGGATAACTTCAAAGATTTTTCCTCATATGCAAACATCTATTTATTTTTAATAAAAAAAAAAACTAAAATCAGAATATAGATCTGCATTATCACCTGCAGATCACACACCGTAAACTGTTGCATGGGATATCATACATTTATGATTTTAGTTCTGCGGTGGTCCTTTTCTTGTCGAAAACTTTAGCAATTCCCTGTTGGTGTGTGTCTGTATAAGGTTTCCCTCAATGGCCTCATGGATCTACAAGTTCTTCCGTTCCCACCTAAATTAAGTAGTTACTCATTTTTCTTGTTCCTACTGTGTAAAATTTTAATCCACGACCTCCTAAAATAAATTCTCTGACAAATTATTCCTAATGTAAATTTGGGAAACATTCACAGCAATGTAAAGCGATATCAATTTCTCTTGGAGTGGCACAATTTTACTGTGGCAATATTTCCTGAACATCAACAAGCACTGGAGGCGCCAGTCTTCTTTCCCAAGTTCATTTCCTCTCAGAGTTTGTGAAGGACTTTGTGTTCCATGGAAAGCAATCAAAGATACCACGTTCTAACCCAATGTGATCCCTTGCCATAAATCCATTTCTCTATAGGTATCTTGCTGCCAACTCAAGTTCAAATTTCTTCTGCATAGATTTGTCATTTTTATAATTGGTGTAAAAAATCCCATTAAAGAAATTGCATTGGGTATCTATTATAGCCAAGAGTTATCTAAAGTGGCAGGATACACAAGAGAGCCAAGTCCATATGATCAAGAAGTTTGTAGTTATAAATTAATAGATTATTTTATAATTTTAGTGACATATAGTGTTTTGCTGTCCAATCAAAGTGTCATAGGCCACAAATACTCAATCAAAGCCAATCAGTTGTAACCTGGGGCTGTTGGTGTGCCTGCTGGGAATGATGTAGCTCTTACTTCCTCTGTCTTCAGATTAGAGAGAAGCCAGTTACAGGAGTGATGAATGTGGCTTATTAGAACTCAGAGTTGGAAGGTCAACCTGGTAGCTGAATGAAAGATGGAGGGTAGGCTCCAATGTGCCAAGCATAATGTGGAATTCCATTGCACAGACTAATGTTAGTTGCATTTTCTGTGACTTGTGTTTAACAAAGTTCTCACAATTTTTTTTTCCTCTTTTTATTGAAACTGATTCAAAGCACATTGGGAAACTTTGTTGGCTTCAGATGAACGTAACTTGGTGTAAAATGAAATCCTCTCAGGAATTTGGAAATGTGTAACGTGAGTCCTAAAAGCTGGAATTTTAAAAAAGCTCTTTGATCTCAGCCTCTTTTCTTAAAATCGGTCTAGTTCTTCCTAGATATGGGAGCACAGGCAACTACGATGAATCCAAGATTTGGTTTTGGTTCGGTTAAGCTGGTGGAGATTTAACACAACCAAACTATGTGATCTTGCATAAAGACAGATTTCACCAAAGCCTGAAGAAATCTGATTATACCAAACAGATTATACCAGAGGTACCTCATTCTGAGTACCCTCGAGCCTCAGCTCCAGACTTAATACCATTTTTGCTAATCTGTTCCACTCATCCAGTAACTCATTCTACATGAGAACTCTTCCTCCATATCAGTAATTGATTGTATTTTAAATTTTACTTTCAAAACTTCTTGAAGTTAGCTTGCAAATGAATGAACTATAGTATAGTACTGTCGTGTGTGTGTGTGTGTGTGTGTGTGTGTGTGTGTGTGTTTCTTAGTCATAACCCCCTCTATGCACACACACGCACACTGCTATCCCCTGTCCTGCTAGTCTCACACTGGTCCTTCCTTCCCACAGTAATCCTCCTTCTGCTGTCCTATAACATGCATCTCAATGCCCTCTCCCCACTTCCCAGGCCTTCAAGTCTCTTCTTTTCAATTGTTACTTGTGCTGGCTGGTTTTATGTCAGCTTGACACAAACTATAGTCCTCTGAGAGGAGGGAACCTTGGTTGAGAAAATGCCTCCATGACACTGGTTGTAGGCAAGCCTGTAGAGCATTTTCATAACTAGTGATTGAAGACAGAGTATCTAACCCATTGTGTGTGGTGCCATCCCTGGGCAGGTGGTCCTGGGTTCTATAAGAAGGCTGAGTGAGTCATGGGGAGCAAGCCAGTAAGCAGCACCCTTCCATGACCTCTGAGTCAGCTCCTGCCTCTGTGTTCCTGTCCTATTTGAGTTCCTGTCCTCACTCCTTTTGATGATGACATGTTATATTGAACTGTGAGTGAAATAAACCCTTTCCTCCCCAAGATGCTTTTGGTCATGGTGTTTCTTCACAGTAATAGAAACCCTGACCATGACACCACTTTTCTAGTTAATGACCATGATCTCCCCCACCCACATACAACACACAAGTTTAAAACTCGGTTCCACATATGAGACAAAACACAATGGTTTCTTTTTGTATCTGGTCTATTTTATTCAATATAATGATTTCTGAATGTATTGTTTTTAAAAATTTCTCTCCAGACTTGAATTTTCCGAATCTCCTTGCTGAAGGTTGAACCCAGCAGACTGTGTCTGCTCAGTATTCACACTCAGGTTTCCAGCATTGAGATCTTATTTTACAGGCAGATTGATGCAGACATTTTGAATAATAAAACATAGTATATTATGCTTTTTGTCAGTTCAGAGGAAATAGGCCTGCAGGTTTTACCTTGTACAATTCCAATATTCCAAGCTATAGTAACTATATCATACAATCATATCTGACAGGTCTAGAAGACTAGATAGGCCTAGATAAGTAGATAGATACATAGATAGTTCCCATGGTGTCGGATGAGGGAGAGTGTCTTGGTAACAAGACGCCCTTCCTGATTACACCGAAGTAAGCTTTGATTGCAAACTTTTCCATTAATTTCATTTAGGCTATGAGATTGGCTTTCAAGAGTTATTTATTTCTATTCAGATAGGGTATCATATATCACAGGCTGGCCTCAAACATGGAGCTGAGAATGACCTCTTACTTTTGATCTTCTTGCTGGAATTTCAGGTGTTTCCCAGCAGGGCCTATGAAAGCTAGGAAACCACCACACCAAGTGAGCTACACTCCAAGCCCCAAAGAACAGAACAGAGACCCCTTTCATTCTAGATCTTTTATCGCTTTCCGTCTCCTGACTCATGATTGAGACTCACTGAATTCTAATGCACAGCAAGCCATCTCACTACCTAGATGTCTTTAGGTGCATAAAACAGAATTCCTTCCTTGGCCCAAAATTAAAAAGTTTGGTTCTTCATTAGAAATATTTTATTATTTAGTGTGTTTCACCTGCATGTACATATGTACACCACGCATATGCCTAGTGTCAGCAAAGACCACAAGAGGGCATGGAATCTCCTAGAACCGGTGTTACAAATGGTTGTGAGCTGACATACAGTGGCTGGCAATTGAGCCTAGGTCCTCTGGAAGAGCATTTAGTGCTCTTAACCACTGAGCCATCTCTCCAGCCCTGCTGTTTACATTTTTTTTTATTCATCCACCTGCTTGCAAAAGATAGTAGGTTTATGACATATGTCTTTAGGGTCACACATGTGACTGATGACTGACTCTACGAGAGCCAAAGGCCAGATTAGGGACTTTCCTGGAACAGGGTAGAAAGAAAAGTTAGTTCCTTCTAAGGAAGAATTTTTTAAAAGATAAAAGAAAACTATACCAAAATTAAACAACAAAACCCCCCAAAACAACAACAAAGCCAAACAAAACATAAAATAGACCAAGAGTTGATCAAGAGTCAAAGAGAAAAAATATTTATAAACTAAGAAAAGCAATAAAACATAGTAAATGGTAAACTACCTTATAAGTGGAAAATAGAAATACAAAGAAAAAAAATGAGTAAAAGCCCCTTGAAAATTTTTGAAGTCATTTTTTTTTTCTGTTTAAAAATTTTGCAGCAGAGCACTTGATCCTTGCCTTCATTATTGTAGGTAAGCTGTACCTGAGTCCGAGTTAGACAAGACATGACTCAATGAAACTTACAATATAATTGGTAGTTTAACTTTTCTTATTCTATTTCCATTTTATCCATGTAACAGGTGGACTTTGTAATTCTTTTGCAAAATATAATTTAAATGTATTCAATAAATGTAGCACTACCTGTTTAAAGCAGACACTAAGATAACATGTATCACTACCAATTAACAGACTGACTTGCTTACCTGCAGTTTCTGAGACATGTATTACTGATGCTAACTGGTTGACATAAAGCAGAATACACAGTGGGCCCCAGCATTGGCAAAGGTGAATGAATACTGACCAGAGCAGTCAATGCACAAGGAGGGGATGTTACACAGATGGCTTACCAACGTAGAGTGGGTTTATTTGAAATTTACAATATTGTGTTTCCCATGCAAACGCGAGCAAATTTTTAATGTCTGTCCTTTGGCCACTTAACAGACTAAGGCAGCCATGTGGATCAAGGAATGTACAGTGTGTGTACACGTGAGGTAGCAATTAGAGTAAATGTTTCTCATGTCAGAAAGAAAGCACTTCAAGTGCTTGTCCTGCTTCACAAGACATCCCCTGGATGGTGGAAGATGCTGGAATCAGCACTCTACTGGAATAATTTCAGCCACATGTGATTGGCTCCAAGTCGTTGAACCTACTCCATTCTTTATTTTGCTTGACATTGGAAGGTGGGTAATAGTGCATTTTAAGGTTTGGGACGTCGTTATTTTTCCAAAGGTAAGCAGCATTCACAAAAACCTTCCTTGAAGCTTGCTTTTATATCACTTCCTTCTATGTACTAACAAGATTTCTCTCTTCTTTATGCTGAGAGTCTCATTCTCTAGGATTCTGTGGGCCTGGGTACATTCCATGGGGACACTGCTGGTTTCTGATTAGTGTGAGCTTCTGAGCAAGGATTACATTGACTTAACTCTAGCCCCTCTGAGTCCTCTTCTTGACGAGGTCCATTTGAACTGGGCTTTTGGCTTGCTTATTCCAGTTTCAGTAAGAATTCTGCAGAGTCAGTTTAGCAAGAATCCTTCACCACCCTTGGGATAGTTCACCCTAGCTTAGCATCTGTAAAAAAAAAAAAAAAAAAAAAAATCCTGCTAGATTTGTATGGTGATTTCCATGCTTCTTAGTATATTTCCATTTGCTGACCTTATACACCCCCTCTTTGGCTATAAATCCCAACTTATTGTGTTTGGAATTCAGCCCAGTCTCACTCTCCTTCGAGAAACTGCCTTGAATGAGTCTTGCCTGCTGTCTGTAACACATAACATTGATGGTTTTTTTTTCTTTAACAATAAGAAGATATTCCCATAGGAATGCTGCTAGCTACCAAAAGGACCTAGATGCTTTGGTAGAAAGAGCAGGCTCTTTGCAATCAAAACTCAACACACACTTTGCAATCTGTCAAGTCACTTAATTTGAGCTGCAGGTTCTTGTGGGTAAATTTGAGTTAACAGCAACAGCCTTTTAGGTTCTGTAAAGATTAAAGTAAGTTGTATATATGAACTTTCTTTGTAAATGTGGAAATCTAACCTTTTGTTATTGTTAAAGCAATTCAATTTGCTTGCCACTCACTGACGTTTAGTTTGCATATTTCAAGATAAAGCAAGCTGCTTAGAAGGAACTAATGCAATACTCAAATCTTACTTATATTTAATTCTTGAGATCTTAAATACCTGAATATGTAATTGAGCTCCATATTATAGGAGCAAGAGAAATGAGTCAGCGTGGCTGAAGTATGAGGTTCAAGGCCAGAATGCCTTCCTACACCTTAACAAGGAAAGAGCTATATAATCCAGGGAAGCAAGATAAACGCAGATGATCTGAAGTAGCCACTTTATCATTCGATATCAAAGGCACAGATATTCAGAATGTGTATGGCTTGGAGGCTGCAGTAACGTAAACTTTGGTCCTACTTGATAAACCACCATCCTTACAGACTACTCCTCGGACATTAAACCTGTTTAGCTTTCCATCCCCCTCCAAGCACTGAGGTTAGTGGTCCTTAAAAGGTTCCTCTGGTTGAACTCTTCTGTACAATACTTGCTTAATGAGCTGATTAACCACTGTTACTGAGAATTAATGAATCAAATCACAGTGATAATCACCATATTGCAAATCGCTCTGTTGAGTTAGGTCGTGATGGAGGTCTACGTTTTTACATTATGCAGAGAGGACCCTTTCGGATGATGAAGTCATGCGAGCAGATTATAGCTTAGCTCTCCTTGAAGAAACTTCAAGGCTGCTTTGGATATAAGAAAGCCTTTTAGAATCCCCTAAACTGAAAGCAACAAGAGATTGCATTTGTACCATTATTAGTCCATTACCATGGAGAGTGCTTTCACAAACAGCCTCTTATCTTTCTCTGGCTCCAAATACCATGGCAGGATGGAGAAGAGGAAATGGTCCCTGGGAGGGGATTTTAGCTTTGACAATTGATTGCATTTCAAGATCGCTTTCTGCTAGGATATGTAATAAAATCAATTTCCACCTTGAAGATAGTTGTTGAAACCCTAGTCTTAAGTTTTGAATTATGTCATCGATGCTATAGTAACAGCATGACTTCTCAAGAATGCTACCATTAAAAGATGGGAAAGAGCTCTTGCTCTCTTGCTCCTCTCTTGCTCTTGCCTTCCTGCCCCCACTCTCTCCCCATTATCTTCCCCCTCTTCTCTCTCCATGTGTTCATGGTCAGCCTCTTCTCTACTTCTCCTCTCTCTCCCTCTCTCTCTCTCTCTCTCTCTCTCTCTCTCTCTCTCTCTCACTCTCACTCTCTCTCTCTGCCTTTCTCTGCCTCTACAACCCTCTTAACTTCCCTCTCCATGCCCTGAATAAACTCTAGTCTATACTAAAGAAAAAGATGGGAAAGATGACTTTGCTTTATAAGCAGCCAATGCTACATGGCTGTATGTTATTAACCTATAATATTTCCCATTGCCAACGTAGCCATTTCAGCAAGTCAATCACAATGATGGATTGCTATCATACTGGGAAAACTGCTGGTTGAATTAAATATTTTTAGTTAATGTGATTCGAGCTACATATAGGAACTCTATCAAATTCAGAATGTTTGAACCAGTCTCAATTTATAATTTATTCTAATAAATAATAATTTATTTTAATAAATGAGCATGATAACACTAGGAAAACCTCACAAATGGCTGGATTCCAAGCTGAAGTTAGTGGGGAATACTTTTTGACAACCAGAATTTCCTGATTAAAGAGCAGCTGGTTAAAACGTCTGACAACCCTGCTAAGCCTATACATTTTCTAGACAGACACTGTTTCTAAGAATACCTCTATACTCTGTTTCATCCAGGTAATCTATTGTGAATATGTACCTAAATTTCCCTTGCTTTATTACAACATGGGCCAGTTTTACAAACCTGCCACTGAAACTCCTTACAGGGATCAGAGTGCACACACTACATAGAAAGAGGCTCCCAGGTCACATTTCCTGGGTCAAAAGTTAGTGAGTATTTATCAGCTGTGCCACTTGGGATGCATTATTGATGCTTTCTATGCCCAGGTTTGGTTTTGCTTTTATCTCCACTTACAGAGAATTTTGAGGTAGATAATATGAGGCAATATAGATTTGTTATTTGGCTATTCCCAGTATCAAATACACATTCACTAAGAGTTAGTTATAACTAAAGGAATGAGAGCCTAGTCAGTGGCAGAGACATGCCTGCCTATGGTACTGTTTCTAATACCCACAAAGGCCTTATAATATTGGAAGAACTCCCGGCTATATATCAGCAGCATAGAGCTTTAAATAACAATGGATGTAGACTTCGGTTTTTACCTCTGATGGGTCAGGGAGTATGGATAGCATCACTCCTGTCCTGACAACAACAAGCCAACCACAAGTCACGGACTTTCCTGGATCCATCAGAAGAATGACAGTTGAGAGAAAACTAAATCCTGCAATCTAGACAGAAGGTTGAATCCAATGAGTCCCAGAAGTAGTCTGTTCAACTGGAGCAGAAACTTCTGGAACTGTGATCTAGAAGAAATGGTTAAGTAATAATACAGATGCTCTCCTGGGATCTGGGTTGGGAACTTCTGAAGCAGCAGTTCTGGGAGTGGACATAGCAGCATGAGCATCTAGGTCATGGTGAGGTGCAGAAAAAGATCCCCTCCCGGTTCTGGAAAGGAGGAAGAGGTAGGGAGTGGGGGTGGGATCATGATGAAGTACCTGGAGCCTTCTCTAGAACAAATACTTCTTTGGGGAGATTTTTAACAGAGCCTTATCCCATCTGAGCAAAGATATTTCTTTGACAACAGCTCTTTCTCTCTAACCTTTCTATCTTATATGAGAGCAAGGGGGTGTGGGGGTGGGTGTTGTGATCTTGAAGGTCATGGCTCAGGGCAAGTGAGCCACCAAAATATGGAGAGTCACTTACAGTATAGAATTCCTTTGCTTTGAGTTCTTATGATATAGAAATACAATAAATAATAAATCTCAACAGCATAGCTGCCTAAACAGGACTTGAGCAATTCCGACAATAGTTGTTTTCCCAATGTGAATGAGGAAAATCTCAAGGGACTCCAGCCCTGAGTAAAGAGCCAAGAGCAATTAACAGCCACTGAGAGGGAGAATTATTTCTCACCAGTGGTGAGTCTCCTGACTGCTTATCCAATACCAAGTGGCCAGCCTTAGGAACATGTACATCCATGTAACAGTGAATGGACTCTGCAGAGTAAGTTTATTTGTTTCTGTGCATATGTAGCAACTCAGGTTAACTAAGAGAAGGGCATGGGTGTGAAGGCAGAAAGACTCAGGTTAACTAAGAGAAGGGCATGGGTGTGAAGGCAGAGAGA
>JADRCH010000173.1:4468563-4541090 GCA_019843965.1 Rhynchomys soricoides
GTGTGTGAGAGAGTGTGTGTGTATGCGTGAGAGTGTGTGTGTGAGTGAGTGTGTGTGAAAGTGTGTGTGTGTGAGTGTGTGTGAGTGTGTGTATGTGAGAGAGAGTGTGTGAGAGTATATGTGAGAGAATGTGTGTGTGAGAGTGTGTGAGTGAGTGTGTGTGTGTGAATGTGTGTGTGTGTTTGTGTGTGAATGTGTGTGTGTGTTTGTGTGTAGTAGATTAACTCATTTGACATGTTTTCTAAAGTGTGAAAGTAATGTTTAAGGTTTAATCAGATATGAAACCATTTATAATTCTATGGGAAATGTTCACATTTAAAGAATGATTTGGTAGTCTAAAAATTATACTGTCTTCTTGGTTGTGGAATCTTATTCCATGATCTGGAAAAGTATACATCATAAAAGCTAGAGGGGGAGATGTCATTTAGCAGCAGATATCATAGTCACATGAATCAAATATATAAAAGCAGTTGGTGTTAAGCATCACGTGAATTCAAACTCTAGAAGCAACAGTTAGTGTATATACAGTGTGATCGGAGCCCAGATTGATTGCATGCCATATTCTACATGGTTCCAAGGACTGACTTGACTTGGGTGGTGAAGAGAGTAAGAAAGGACAGACAGCAGACACAGAAATGCTGGGATCCGGTGGTCTGGGCTTTCAGAGAGAGAAGCCGCAACACCTTGGACTTCAGCATGGTTTTTATAGAGAGTTGCACGGGGAGGTGGGGTTATTGCATGCCACTGAGCCATAGGTGGGATTATCACATGTAGATAAGCTAAAGGAGGCAGGTTTAGATCATCTCAGCAGAGTAGTCTCTGTGGTGAGCTGTCTTCATCTTGTCAACACCCCAGGGCAGAGAGCCATGATAGCCATTTTCTGGACACACTGTCAACATTTGTTCACACCAATGGAAGGCTCTGCCACCCTTCCAAGCCTCCCCCAGGAAGGGTTTTCCAGTGCCATAGATTTAAACCATTGAGGTCCTGAACATGGTTCTGCCCCTGTCAACAACACATATTTGCTCAGGACTTCATTTGCTTGATACAGTTGTATACACATGTGTGCCTACACAAAAGACACAAGTAATGCTAATGTTAGTTATCACAGATTGTATATTCTCACTGTATACTTTTCTGTTTTGTTTGTTGTATGGCTTTCTAACGTGCACGTTTTTGCCCACTTGGCCTCATGCTCTCGATGGCAAGTCCATCTGTCCTGTTGCTATAGCATCCTTCACCGATATTAGAACCAGATTCTTCAGACTTCCGAATGCAGACTGAAGACCAGAATTTCTCCAGGAATGGTCCAGGACTCCAAAGGCCAACTGGGGCCTCTGAGGATAGCCAGCCTGATGGACTGAATCTCAGATTGTCTGTGGTGAGACAAGCCATGGTTGGACTCTCTAGACCATATCCTGTAAGCCAATCTAATCAATTATTAACCCCCCTTTGGACATACCCACTCACTCCATCAGCTCTGTTGTTACTTTAGAGAGCCCTAACTAATTCTGAAGGACTTGTCTTGTATGAGACAGTGACACAAGAGTGTGACCACAACTCACAAGGCTTTCTGTGAACACTAAAAGGAACCATGCAAAGCAGCTAAGGAGAAAGACGTTTCTCTACATTATGCTGCTAAGGCAGACTGTCTTCTGAGTAAAGCCAGCATTTTGATGTCATTTTCCTATGTTTTATAGGTTTAATCTGGCTCCCAGAATTCTGAGTTAAAAAGGGCAAGCTGGAATCACTGTGGTGTCATGTTCAATGATGACTGTTTCATGTTTCTCTGACCAATACTGGAAATAAATTAACATAGAACTGTACAAAAAGAGTTATTGCTCTGTTGTATTAATGTCCATTTATCCATCCTTAAAGGATGGGCGGGGAGGGGATAGCCATTTTTAAAACACACTGCATGGCAGATGATGAGACTAACCTATGCCACTGTCAGTCTGTGTCATTAAGTGTAAATGAACTCGTGATGAGAAAAGTCCAAGCTCCATTATATTAGTCTTAATTTGAGTGTTTATTTTTAGACAGCTAATTTGCTTTCACATTCCCTACCTTGGAAGCACAGTTAACTGCCGGAGTCTTGGTTTGCCCTGCGTCACTGGACAGCCTCCTTGATGGAGCCACAAAGCAATGAAGACTGCTAGATTAAAAAGAAATCTCTTCATATATTTGTGATTAATTGGTGAGCCTAAGAAGGAGTCACGGGGAAGTAGAAATAAACAGAAAAGGTTAACAAGTCAGGACATGGGGCGGGTGTGCGCACCTTAGGAAGAAGACAAACAGCACACGAGCTTGCAATCCTGCATCAGACCGTTAGATAAATAAGTAATGGGGGAAGGAATTTCTGCCTTAAGATTTACACATTTCACACTCTTCTGGCTTTGACCTTTGTGCTCAGGCTCAGATCCATGCTAAAGAGCAAACCTATCAATTATGGAAAACAAGAGGCAGTTCAAAGTAGTTTGGTTAGGAATAAATAGCATCTAAGTTTCCTGAGAAGACAGATGTCCCTAATAATGTCTATTTTGCAGTTTTAAGGATAATATACATCTATATAATTATATATAAATTAAATATGTACTCATATAAAATTTGACAACTTCTTTCTTTCACTTATTACCCACAAGATTTTCTTGAAGAAAGCCCTTTTGTCTAAAAGATAGCAGAATGAAATACTGAGGCAAAAGAACTGCTCATAGAGACACGGTTAATATCGTAAGATAAAGTTTAGGGTTGCATCTCTGAGGAAAAATGCTGGATGATTGACAGACACTCCAAACAGAAATATGTTGTCTCGTGGTCAAAGATGGGTATTAAGAAAGTGCCATAGACTCCAGCAAGGTCTGGGGAGGATCTAATATCAGAGAATAGACAAAAAGTGGCAAGCAGTTGACCACAACTGTAGAATCTGGGTGATGTTCAGGGTGATTTGTGATGGTTGATTTTAATTATCTTTTTAAAAAAGGAAAGGAAGAAAAAAGATAGACAAACAGAAAGAAAGAAAGAAACAAAGAAAGAAACAAAGAAACAAACAAACAAACAAAGAAAGAGAGAAACAAAGAAAGAAAGAAACAAGCAAACAAACTAGGGGAAAGCAAGGTGGCTCAGAGAGTACTGGTGCTTTTGCCAAGCCTGATGACTTGAGTTTAATCCCATAATCCTCATAGTAGAAGGACAGAACTGACTCCCACAGTTGTCCTGTGACTTTGACTCTCCAGTGGTGTCGCATGCACTTACAAACACAACAGATAAATGTTTTTTAAAAGAGCAACCAGGATCGACCCACATTTGCTCACTAGTTGGTATTTGAATGCTGTCCATGTGAACATTTGTATTTTTGCAATACTTCATTTCTACACTGGATAGGGGACACTTTCTTCCCTGAGCAGGGATCTGGATTTACACCTATTAACTCCGTGATACTTGGAAAGATTTCTCCACTCTGTGTTTTTTGTTTTGTTTTGTTTTGTTTTGTTTTGTTTTGTTTTTAATGGCTCCATTATGCATCTGATTATATACCTTGGACAACTCAAAGCTTGTAGTTACATCTAGCCTCTTTGGAGGCAACTGAGTCTCCACGGAGAAAATTCACAGACCTATTCCCTAGCTTGGCTTAGTATGTATGGATCAGACTTGAGATAGATAGAGAGGTCTGTATGTCTGCAAAACGGTTTACCAGGAGGCTAACTCATGATACTTAACAATAACAACAAGAAAATAACTTCCAAATCCCTAGAGAGCTAAGAGACCAGCAGGGTGATTTCAAATTAAAGACACTTAATTAAAGACTACTTATCAAAATAAAATTTTTAGGGAATTTTGAGAATTTCTTTCTTATATGTTAACATTAGGCCCTTTTAGGGTTATATTTTCTTAAACTTTTGGTACTAATTATATAATTATGGATTACCTGGCAATACCTAGAGAAAAGATATTCTCCATTGGATCCTGCCTAAGACATCTTACATTGGGTAGATTCAGCTAGATGGCAAAGCCTGGGGGGCAAAGCTGTGAGTAGTGTTTCTATTTGAATCTGAAATGAATTAACTTGAACCCTGAATCAAAAGATTGAGAATGAAGATAACACTACAAGAAAAAGACTCAGGTGTTTGCCCTGCAATTAACTCCCAGGAGCATAATCCACACATCGAACTCAGCTTTGGCTCAGCTTTGGATGGAGGTACTAGGTCTTTCATTTTCTGTGGCACAGGATTGATTCTGAAGGAAGTCAGATGACTCTCAATGAGCTAACTAGATGAAGTCGGCATCCATTTCAGTGGTTGTGCTATGTGGTGCTGAGCCCTTACATCAGGCTCTGAGAACTTAGATGCTCAACAGTGCTAACACTGTCTGCTTAAATGCCTGTGCACCATGCTTACTTTTCAGCTCAGTCCCATGGTTCTTTGACAGATGATTGGCCCTGCCACAGGAAAAATAAAAGTGCTTCTTTGATTTCTAAATGGGAAAGGTCTTTGGGAATGGTCCCCTGCTATTGTGTTCAAGTCCTCTAAAGTCCTGGTTTGCCTGACATTTAACAGATAATACTTGGGGAGTATCTACTAAGGCTGAAGGGATTCAGGCATACAATGCTTGGTGTGCAGAGAGATAGGGCAATGGTGGTTAATATTTGAATAACACAGAGATAAACATTAAATGGAATCACCTAGTGAGAGCAGTCATTTCATCGTCAGTTTTTTGATTTGATCCTGCCTTCCCGTCGGGATTCGTTTCCATTACAAACTTTATGTGAGCCTGTACAAGTCTTCCCCTCTCTAGACCTCTTCTAGTTCTCTCTCTCTCTCTCTCTCTCTCTCTCTGTGATCAAGACATCCTACCACATGCCCTTCCAGTACAAGTCAAGCTTGAGCTTGGATACTGTCACACTCTAATGCTATATATTTATCTCCTGGGGACGTATACACCTGTTTTTGAAGACAGAAAAATAAAACAGAATGAAAAGTCTAAAGCATAGACTGTAGCTCAAAGCCAGAACACAGGCTCCATCAGAGAGCCAGGATTCCCTCTTCTCTCCCTCTCCCTCTCCCTTTCCCTGCCCCCGCCCCCGCCCCCCAACCCCCACCCCCACCCCAACCCCTATCCCTGTTCTTGTCCCTCCCCCTTTTTCTCCCCCTCTCTCTGTGTGTGATATCAGTGTATATTTGATGTGTGTGTGTGTGTGTGTGTGTGTACGCACTTGTATTTAGAATCACCCATCTTTGTGTATACATGTTGGGGCCAGAGGATGGTGCTGGCTTTTGTCTCAATCAAAATCCACTTTATTTTTTATTTAAAGAGTTCCTTTGTGAAAGGTAAAGCTTTCTCATGTGAGCTCTAGAATTCTATCTGCCTCTGTCCCATGGCAGTGGGGATACAGAGTCTTATGGACAAACAGTGGTCCTCATTCTTGCACGGAAAGTACCCCACTTGCTGAGCCATCTCTGTATTCCCAGGGCAGGACTGTTTAGTCATTGATGTGTCTCAGTATGCTCACCAATTACAGAAAAGGGTAGATGCTCAAACAACTTTTTTTTTTTTTTTTAAAAAGGGAGTGTTACTAATCTATATAAAATAGGCATTTTATGTTGAAGAAAAGCTTTTGACAATTGTTTTCAAAGTCTTCCACAATTAGTAATCAAAGAAATTCAGTTAAAACAGTGGAGCGTGGCATGTCATCAGCTGAATGGACAGATGCTGAAAAAATAACACTCCATCACCTACAGATGATGGACAGCCCATCCTTTCTTTCATCCTACATTAAGATAACCTTTCTGAAATTCAGAGTGGCATTATTTATCAGAAGGTTTAATTCCACATGGAGTAGTGAATTTTAATGAAAGAATTGCTGCACTTAGATTTAGTTTTAAGAATATTAGAATGATGTTTATGACCACCAAGTTCTAAAGCAACCCAGATGTTCAATTTCAAGGCAGTTGGGTAGACAAAGGCTGATAGGGCATTACTATTTAAAACTTATTTTATCATTTGTCTAGAAGTGTGTGTGCAGAGAGTGTGTGGGGTGTTCATATGACAATTTTTAGGAGTCTGTTCTCTCCTTTCACCTCTGGGAGGCAGGGTCCTGTGCAGAGAAGGGGAATCCCTCAGTGAGTGTGTAAGGGACAGATGAAGGCCTGAGTGAATGTATGCTGTTGACAAGCACATAGCCATGTGAAGGACACTACTGCCTCAGACCTGTGGAATGGCAAAACCTTCCTCTGATCCTTGTGCATCCCTGTGGACAGTGTGTGCCAAAACCACCAACTGTCGCTTCCTCTGACACATCTACCACCTGGGATTTCTCCCTACTAGAAACCCTGGGTTGAGATTAGACAAGCCTTCCACTCTGTTTGGCTCTCTGTGACAGACCCACTTTCTCCATACACATGTATAAAATAAAAACAAATGACTTTCCCTACTGCTGCTGGTTGTTGCCGTTAGCACATAGCACACCCAATCCCAGGTTCAGTGGATCTGTGGTTCTATTCCCTGTTGCTCTGCTTAGCTGAGGCCCTAAGCCCTGCAGGTCACAGCAATGTCCCTCTTTTTATTCTCTCATGCTGCATACTCCAGGCTAAGTGGCCCATAAGCTCCTGCCTTCCATCTTCCTGTGGGAGAGTGCAGATGACAGATACGTGCCACCTCATACAGCTGGGTGTAGGTTCTAGGACTGAACGTGGATGGTCCGGCATGAATGGCAACTGCTCTTCCCACTAACCACCTTGTTAGCTCTGATATGGTATTTTATAATAAAACATGAGTTAACTGTTGAGTACACTACATATGATTACCTATCCCCCCCCAAAAAAAACCCCAAAAATCAGCTAATACATGAAGTGAAGATGCAGAGATAAAGCATGGGCAGGGCAATTATACATAGGCATATATAGGCACATACAGACCACTAGCAAAAGTTGTCATGGCATGTGCACCGCAAATGTAACCATGGCTGTATCTAGGTAATGAGTTTATCTCCTCCACTGTGTCATTTTTTTTTCATGGATTCTACAATGGCCATAAACTACTCTGATGATGAAATAATAAATCACTTTAGCCTAAAATTTCACCTTTAATAAATGCAGACTTTCAGGTAATACTTTTCTGAGGAATACCTGAGTGGGATTCTTAGCATACCCAGGTTTTCTCACTCTGTCATTAGCATGGATAAATTAATCAGATTTTAAGCTCCTTAAGGGCAGGGTTTATACCTTTTCTTTATTCTTGAGAGTATCTTGTACCCCTTCTGGCTGCTTAATAAAAATCCTCTGCTCTGAATTCAGTCCAGTGCGATTTCAATTTCTGCTCTCATTAAGAGTCCCCTATGAATCAATTTAAACAGTTCTAGTAATGACAGTTGCCTCAAGGTTTCTTCTCTCTCTCTCTTTAGTCTAAGACAGTTCTTCACAATCCCCAACACTAGGAGAGCTGAGCTTATGGAGAGGCTGGAAGATATTTATTTTGTATTGCTACAGGGTGGCTGAATGAAACGATGGAGAGGTCACTCTATCCAGCCCACCTCAGAACTTCTAATTATAAAGACAGACATCAGAAGGTGATGGCGTACATGAATCATGAACTTTTGTTCACTCAGGAAACCTGAACTTAGAACAAAGTAGGTTGTAAACGGTGCCTGATCCTGCACCAAGAGTGTTAGGCCTTACTTCTCTTAAGCCTCATCAGGTGCTAGGGAAAACCAGGCCCCGGGGAGGGCAAAGTGCAAAGGAATTGTCTTGTTCCACAGAACTGACCTCTAGATTCTAGACCTAGAAGCCCCACTTCATCTTGCACAGTTTTCACAGACACCTCCACCACCACTGTAAGCCTGTCAAGAGCACTTGTCTTCCTTCCTCCAGCGGAGATGACAAACATGAGCTGTCATTTGCAGATTAAGCCTTTAAATGTTCTTTCTTAGCTAACTAAGAACCCAGCTGAGTAATAGCTGTAAATTGCTTTGCAGCACATTCTCCACACACGTCTGTGAACTTGGGTCCCAGAAGTCAGAATATCAAGGAGTGGAAGGATTTGGTAATGAGCCTGAGCCACCTTGCTCATGGGAGTAAAGATGGGATTCAAACTCAGGTAGGATCTAATGCAAACTCCTGATGGAATGATGTAGTCCAGCAGCCGGTACAGTGATGTCAAGGTTGACACAAAGCTTTTGGGAGCTGCCCTGCAGACCACATCTAGATCTGCCTAACTCTTCTATCTCCCTCTTTCCTGCTTCTAGGTTAGCTTAGCATGCTAACAAAGGCACATGATTCTAGCTGCAATCTCCACTGGAAGCTCTGACCATGGTATTTCTTCTAATGCCAGGACCCCCCAAATACTGCTGTGATTACCTGTATTGTAGTGTCTCTTGAAGAGGTACTTGACACTCAGTTCACGGGCTTTAGGTTGATGTGATATTTATCGTATGTCAACTTGACTGGATTAAGTAAGAGATACTCAGACATCTGGTAGAGTGTCGTGTGTGTGTGTGTGTGTGTGTGTGTGTGTGTGTGTGTGTGTGTGAAGTTGAGAAAGTGTTTCCATAGGCAGGGGATTGAGTTCATGGTCACTTGGCTTCATTTTCCTATGTCTGTGTGGTGAAGTAGAACACTATTATAGCATCCTATCTTATAGGACGAAACACTATTTAGAAAAACTATTCACCTCATGGTGGCCAGAAGGGACAGAGACAAAAGGAGAGGGAGAGAGAATTATTACAAGTTAGACTTTCCAATGGGACCCTATGAGCCACTTGCTCCAAATAGGCTCGACTCGTAGATCTAACCACCTCCAAATAGTCTTTTAAGAGCATCGACTCACTAAGGATTGATTAATTGATAAAATCAGGGCTTTGGGAATCTAATTCATTCCTAAAGGAATTGACCATTGCCTCACTGGGGGTCCACAGCTCCAAATCAGAAGCCAGATCCAATCCATATGAGTAAGCTGGAAGGTCTGTCTTATCATCTGAGATATAATGGCAATGGTCTCTGGGACCCCCAGTCCTCCGGTCTTTAGCATTAATTGGAAGTTATACAATTAGCTATCCTGACTTCCAGGTCTTTGGAGTTAGATTGAATCTTCCTGTTGGTGGATATTCCCTAGTTCTTGGGCCTGCAGAGAATGTCTTGTGGGGCCTCTTGGTCTCCATAACTATTGAGCCAGTTTCCACAATAGTTCTGGTTTCTTAACACATCCTGCTAGTTCTGTTTCTACAGAGAATGCTGACTAGGAAATTCTGTGTTTGTCTTTGGCCTTCCTTCCTGAGTAGATTCTTCTAGAACCTTTAGCACACTTCAGAATAAACTGACCACTGGCTGTACATTTCTTCACAGATGGCCTCCTGTGTCTGTCTTCTGTGGCATCTTAACTCCCTGAGGCAGACTCTCCCCAAAAGGCTCTCTGTTTTTAACTTTTTTTTTTTTTAAATGAAACTGGAAGCTATGGTTGAAATCCATTTTGGATTCTACACAGCTCTTGCAAGCCTTTCCCTGTGAAACACAGCTTATTGATCCATTCCTCATGCTTTCCCATGTGTGTGGTGCACCCCTGACTGGAAACACTCTAGGTTCTGTTACAGTGAGTGCTACTTGTCTGAGCATCCTCCATTCTGCTGTGAACTCATGCCCCACTTTTAACTCTGTATGCCGTTCCAGAATCTTGGGCTACAGAGAAGAAAGATAGGCCAGGTTTATCTGCCACAGCCAGAGCAGCCTGGGGGACACTTATTTCATAGCTAATGCCAGGAGGATACATTTGTTTATAAATATTGATGGATCCTGATGCCCTGCTTCTGAGTACTTAAAAAAAGACTGCATAACTACCCTCTAGGTTTTTATTTTATAGTGATTTCATGAAATTAATGCAACAAATTCCCTTTAGTACTACTTATACAGACACCGTAAAATATCTTTTAAAATGTCCAAAGAAAACCTTAAAGACGTATGAAGCCAGAGTAGAAGCTTAAGGAATTCTAATTCAGAATTTTCTCCATCACAGGGTATGTCACATGCTGGCTTCCTACCCTCCTCTCCTTTTCTCAGGATGAGGCTTCACAGTGCCGTTGTTCTCCAGTCTTGAATCTCATCCCAGTTTTGGGCATGTGTAGTTGTTATGCCTGTAATACTTGTGCTTTGGAGACTGAGGCAGAGAATTACATTGGGGTTATGTTCTTCTGCCCAGCGAGTTTCAGACCAATCTAGACTCTAGAGAGTGAGATGCTGTCCCAAACCCGGTTCTCAGAAGAAAGAAGGGCAGGAAGGAGGCAGACAGGAAGAGGGGAGAGTGAAAGGGGAAAGGGAAGGGAGAGAGGGGGTGAGGAAGGGAGGATGGGAGGGGGGAGAGAGAGAGGAGAGAGGGGAGAGAGGGGAGAGAGAGAGAGGAGAGAGAAGAGGGGAGAGAGAGGAGAGAGAGAAAGAGAGAGAGAAGAGAGAGGAGAAAGAGGAGAGAGAGAGAGAGAGAGAGAGAGAGAGAGAGAGAGAGAGAATGATCCCAACTTCTATTGGCTTTTGAGAATCACTCATGTTACATGCACTGTTTTCATCATCTCAGTTAATTGGTAGCTATTTCCTGGAAACTAGGAGTGGTTTTTTATATGTCTTTTCTGGAATACTGATATCTATATTGCATAATATTGGTAGCTGCTTGTTTGTACCAGTTTCTCTCTCCAGCCACATTGAGATATAACTTTGTAAATGTGAAGATATTGGCTATTTGACTCCTGGCTGTAAGCTTTTTGCCTAAAAAGGTAGAAAGAATTTCATGAAGAAGTATTGTCTCCAAGACAATATTGGTACATTGAAAGACTTAATAAATATTATCGATCCTATGAATGAATAAAGGTGAGGCCATCCGATTATCAGATTAGCAGCAGAAACATCATTAAAGTTTAACACTCTCTCATAGTAGACTTCCTGGAAGTTAGGAGCGAAAGCACTTTTCAAGCCCTGACATAGATGACCTGGAGGAAAGAAGAAATATGATAAACTTTACCTAAAGCAGCAGTTCTCAACCTGTGGGTTGAGACCCCTTTGGGGGTTGAATGACCCTTTCACAGAAGTCGAATATCAGATATCTTGCATATCCAACTATGTATATTATGATTTGTAACGATAACAAAATTACAGTTATGAAGTAGCAACAAAAATAATACTAAGGTTGGGGGTCACCACAATGTGAAAAAATGTGTTAAAGGATGTGTATTAGTCATGGTTCTCTAGAGTCACAGGACTTATGGATAGTCTCTATACAGTAAGGGAATTTGTTGTTGACTTACAGTCTATAGTCCAACTCCCCAACAATGATCAGTAGCAGCTGTGAATGAAAGTCCAAGGATCTAGCAGTTGCTCAGTTCCACAAGGCATGCAGATGAAGAAGAGCAAATTTTCCTTCTTCCAAAGTCCTTATGTAGTCTCCAGCAGAAGGTGTGGCCCAGATTAAAGGTGTGTATCACTACACCTGGATCTGGGATTTGCTTTGTCCCAGGCTGACCATGAACTCAGAGATCTCCTTGCTTCAGTCTCCTGGGATTAAGGGCGTTTACTACTTTGCCTGGGCCTAAGCTTTTCATGGCCACTATGCCAAGATCCAGGTCAGAAACTTGTGTCTTCCAGACTCAAGATCTGGATCACAGGTGAGCCTTCTAATTTTGGATTGTAGTTCACTCCAGATATAGCCAAGTTGACAATCAGGAATAGCCACTACAGGGTGGCAGCGTTAGGAAGGCTGAGAGCCACTGACTTACAGGCAAATCATAAACATCACCACAGTCTTTGCTCAAATGTAACAGGATTTGCCATTCTTAATGTCCTCAATAGATCTGCAGAAACGTAGGCTCAAGTTAATTGTGGTTTAATCTTCAGTAAGGTTTGTGTGCTCTAAAAACAGATTCTACAATTTATAGAGAAGAGTAAAATGACCAATCACAGCCTTCTTTTAAGGAGGAAAGGTGAGGGAATAGAGAGACATGAGGCCATGTAATTAAAACAAAGGGACACTGATGCAGAGAGCCTAACTGTGCAGGAAGCTGAATGCATCCAGGATGGACCTTGATCATGAGTGGGAAAAGGTGGGCGTCAGCCAATGAATGATACTGGGAATCCTCATTATTCAAAAGAAAACAACTAAAGCTGGCTTCTTTGTAATATACCAGAAAACATACCTGTGAAATGCCAGAAAAATTTAATATCTATATTTGTAAAAGAAAAAAGTTGAAAATAGAAAGGTTAACATAGGAATATTTCATGATCTTGAGGTAGCAAGAGATTTCTTATATAAAATACAAAATTAGTATCCATAAATGTTTGACAAATTAGATTTTGTTAAAACTAAGAGCTTCTTTGCACTTTTATGGTCGTATCTAGTGTTCAAATTATATTATTTGTAAAAATTATGAAAATACATAAGACAATGATTTAAAATAGATGATAGATATGAACGGATGTGCAAATGTCTGAGATGTTTATATAAGAGTGCTCCGCCTCCTTGGCAATCTTAGAACTTACTTTGTGAGTGCAGAAACACTGGCTATTTAACTGCAGGTTATAAACTTGTTTTCCAGAAAAAGCGGAACATCATTACCAAGTCATGCTTCTCATAGGAGAATAGAGATAGCTTCACATTGGGAAGCCTATTAATGTAATGCATCCTATAGCAAGACACACAGAACGGTGTGTTTAAAAACACTGTGTGATGCCTAGTTGGAAGAGAAGAGCTTGAGAAATCTCTCACTGGGAATGTTGAGATTGTGTCCTTCAATTTTCTGCCCATGGAAATTTAAATGGGCCCAACTACTTTAGACAGCAGCTCACCATTCTTATTTCCCACAACGTAGTTTGATCAGAGTCTTTCCCCTTCCTCAGACCCTCACCAACCTCCCTATGCACTAAACTATATGTTATTCTTCTCTTTTAAATCCCCCAAACCCAAAGCAAGCCACCCACCACCACCACCACCACCAACAACAAAACAACAAAGCCAACACGCACTCATACACTCAAACATGGAGTCTTTCTTGACTTGGCCAAGTACTCTTGAGCATGAGGCCTGCATGGTTGATATACCCAGTGTCACTCCACTGAAGAAAACTGATTTTACTTACCCCAACATTTATCAACTACAAATAGCTTCTTGATTAGGGGTGGAACAATGTACCCACTTTCCTTTCTCTATGCTTATATTTTCTGTCTTGTGCTTGTGCATCTTATGCATGCTATCACAGTCTCTATGGGTTCATATGTGTATGAACTCTGTTGTGTCTGAAAAACGCTATTTCCTTAGGGCCATCTATTATGACCAATAGGTCTTTCCCCCTCTTCTTCTGCATTGGACACTGAACCTTGAGGGAAGGGGTTTGATAAAGACACCCCATTTAGGGCTGAGTGCTACAAATTCTCTCACTGTTTGAGTATTGTCCAGTTGTGGGTCTCTGTGTTAATTACCACCTACTGAAAGAAGAAGTTTGTCTGATGAGAACTGAATGAGGCTCTCATTTATTAGTATAGCAATATGCTGCTTTATTGCTTATTTAACAAAATAATAGCAGGTTTTTTTCCCTAGGGCCTATGACCTATCTAGTCTAGGGTTCTTGTTCTCCTCTTCACTGTCAGGTAATTGCCCCATATAATGGTTCCATCTCATAACCCAACAAAAAGTGGTTGGATATTTTTATAACATTTGGGCCACTACTGGGCCAGTTGTTATTGTAACTCGGTGGGTTTCTAGCTGGGTGATTGATGTTTACTTTCCCCCCTTGATATCATGTATAGAGTCTCCTTAACCCTATGGATAGCCAGTAAGAGTGCAGTTTCTAGTTAGCACCAGCTCTGTTTCTCCATGTTTGATGTCATAAGTATGTGGTAACTTCAGCAACAGAGTTTGGTTTTAGATAGTAGCCAATAGCTTTGGCAATGACATGTGATGGTTTAAACATGTACAGCTCTGCAAGACAGTACTTCCCTATTACCCTTGCCCTCAGCTACAACTGGGTACCAAGTCACCATACATGTTGATGATTTTTGTCAGTGTCTACCAAGACTTGCCTGTCTCCATTTTGTAAACTGGAGGAGTCTTTTATTTTGCTAGTTTCCTGCCAAGAACTCCTGACTATTGAGTGGTAGATCAACAGTCCAGTTTTCTTGACCGTATAGCAATATTTCTGCGTTTCTGAATGTCCCTTTCAGAAGTACTTTTATTAGTAACTCACTGATACACTCATCAGTGCCATTCCTTCTTTTCCTCCTTACTCTGCTTGTAGCTCCTCACTAAACTTTAGTAGATAAACTCATGCACCCAGTCTTTGTCTCAGAATCTGGATTTTTGCAGAATATAAAGTAAAATATCTTATGATTTAGCAGGTCCACCCTTAGATAAACACTCTTGAGAAAAGCTTATATAAATAGCTAGGCATGCTGGCACTTGCTTGTAATATCAGAATTTGGGAGACAGAGGCAGGAGGATCAGGAGTTTAAGGCAGCTTTGATTACTTAGTGAATTCAAGATCAGTATGGGCTGTAGGAGATCTTATCTTAAAAAGACTCCTACCCCCAAAAGGGAATTTATCTTCAACTATAAACACACAGACAAATAAATAAATAACATCTGATTTTGTTTATTGGAGAATTTGATAAGAAAATGTCCATGAGCAACTTTTAGTGGCAGAAAAATGGCTGCTTTTATTTGGATATGAATGTCCTCCATAGGCTAATGGAGAGACTGACAAGTCTTGGCAGATACTGGCAAAACCATCTACACCAGGTGACTTGGTGTATGCCTGCAGCTAAGAGCAAGAGTAATGGTGGAACACCGTCTTGCAGAGCTGTGCGTGTTTAAAACATCACATGCTATTGCCAAAGCTATTGGTTACTACATTGGTTACTGTTGGTTAAATGCTTTCTTCTATGAGTTGCTTTGGTTGTGGTGTTTTGTCATGGCAATAGAAAAGTAACCAAGACAATGTTTGTGGTGACAATGGTTTTAGTTAAATACTGTTCACATGTAGAAAATAAGTTATCTACAAACATTGGCCTCAAGTTTTGGAAACATAATATTGAGCAGAGAAGGACTGAGAATCCACACAATTTTTTAAATTAACTTTAGCAACATGAAAAAATATTTATTAGCAAGAATTGATAAATATACATAGTATATTTTTAAAGCAAGGGGATGCCAACACACCAACATTTATGTCAGTAAAGAAGCAAAGGAGGGGTTGGTTATGTTATATTCCTTGGTGACATGGTAGATCTCTGTACACTTGCGGTAACATCATGGTTTATGGTTAATATGTTTATTAATGAAAATAAGAAAAATAACTGACTTGTCAGAGACAATACAAATATTTATTAAATCTGTTTTATGCTATAAAATGTGCATGATATCATATGCCACAGTGCATTAATTACTTGATTATCACACCCAACAGCATTACATATTTTTACAAGTTTTTTGGTTCATGTTTTCATATTGAAAAAATATGCAAGATTTGTACAAATGCCCCAAATGGGAAACTCTGCAGTGAACATTTCCACTGATGTCATAAGTATCTTTAAATAGCATTCAACACAGTGTCTTAGATTGTCCAGATCAAGGTAAATACCCAATATATATTCTGTTAAGTGATAATATATCCAGTATGTCCAGATAAGTGATTTTTAAAAATTATTTCTTTTAATGCTTGAGTCTTACATACTCCTTTCTGACTCACCTTTGGAAGTCAGCTTGAATTTCTCAATGGTAAGAAATATGATATTCCATGTTAGGAGTGCAGCTAAAGTCCTGCAGAACTCAGCAACTTGCTTAAAAGGTACACCTTGACATTGGCTTTCTTTTTGTAGAGCATTAGAGTAAGTGCTTGTATGAGAATATATTCTTTTATAATAGTTATAAATTACTAAATCATATTCTGTAAAATGTTTGGTCTAAATTTCTAAGTATGAATCAAGTTTAAAAATCTGCAGATCTCTATATACGATGAAACTGAACCCTAAGCCACTATCCACAACTGTGTGGCTGAAGCTACAAGAGAAATGTGTGGAAAGAGTAAGCAGGGCAGAAGAGAAAGGCTTCATTTGTTATCTGCTGCCAAAATACTCTTGCAAATCACACAAGAAAAAGGTCATTGCACAAGTGTACTGGCTGGTTTGGGGTCAACTTGACACAATCTAGAGTCATCAGAGAGGAAGGAGCCTCTATTGATGAAATACCTCCAGGAGATTCAGCATTAAGACTTTCTCTCAATTAGCAGTCAATGGGGGAGGGCCCAGCTCTTGTTGGTGGTACCATCCTTGGATGGTGGTCCCAGGTTCTATAGAAAGATGGCTGGGCAAGCCATTAAGCAGCACCAATAGATGGCTTCTGCAACAGCTCCTGCCTCCAGGTTCAAGACCTTTTTGAGTCACTATCTTGACTTGCTCCAGTCATGAACAGAAATGTAGAAGTTTAAGCTGAATACTTGTTTTTTGGTTAAGGTGTTTCTTTGCAGCAATAGAAATCTTAACTAAGACAAGCAAGACAATAAGAAAAAAATACCTAACTCAAAAAATGTGTGTTACCATAAAAAGTACACAAAGTAAAGGCATGTAGTCTGAATATCTACCTAGATAGATAACTTTGTCATTTGTGTATACACAATGAATTTAAAGTGAATTACCAAGGAATTAAAACCAACCATAGAAATGTAAGTTTAAGAGTGATAATGAAACTAGGAGGGGGGCAGGAAGAACAGAAAGAACTTTGTGGGGCAGATGAAAATAACTACAGTCCCTTCCTTTGAATTCCAGAAGTGTATAGATATCCCTTATTTTTGTCTAAGCATGAGGGGAGTTCACTGGGATTTACTAATTTCTATCATGCTTGTGAGCTTTCAAAATGATTATTTTTGATGTTAGAAAAGAAGTATAAAACAGAGAATTGCTTGGAAGTAGGAGTACCCTTTGGTTGACATGGTGCATTTGTGCTATGGCAACAAGTTTAGAACATGGAGAGAGAAATGATTTTGGTTGTGTGCCTAAATCAAGGCCAGCATTATAAGATAATGCCTACTTTTCTTCTCTATTTCCAAGACAGCTGTGTAAAAATATGCACTTGAAGTGACATACTATTAATAAGGTTGCCTTGCATGCACATAAAGCTTTGTAATTTATGAGGCAGCCCTTATCTATGGGGAAGAATACTACCATTTATCGGATGCAGACAGACTATGTGTAATATTCAGGATCATGAACATTTTCAGCATTAACAATTTATTCATGATATATTTAACAGAGTGGTGCTATTTCTTCCATGCTTCAGATGAGAAAACAAAGATGTCAGAGAATATGAGTGGTCTGTTGGAAGTCCTACCTGGGAAATGTGGAAAGTGGGTTTCAAATTGGAATTTGTTCATTGGGTAACTTCTCTGTAGACTTCCACTGAAGCCACTAGGTCGTTATTAAACTATTGTAACATACAATAAGGCTATAGTACAGGAGCTTGTTGTCTGAGTCTCTGTGCTTGGCTCCCAAAGATCCAAGACAAGTGACTTACTTTATTCTGTGAATGCCTGCAATAAATGCATGAATAAACTCCACAATTATGAATCCTGAAAAGGAAATATCCTCTATTTTCAATTTTGCAGATGAAATTCCAATCTCTTTGGGCAAGATCAATGGCTCATAATAACCTCATCCTAACCAGTTAGAAATATATAATAGTAGAAACAGACCTCACAGATTTGTCCCAAGAGAGGAAAAAGCCCATAGTACAGAAATAAATGGGCAAAACCTGTCACTGACAATACTGAAGAATTTGAGAGAAAATCGAATGTAGTGCTCCACTATAAATAATATTTAAAACTGATTTGTTAAATTAAAGCATCAAGCATTGACATTTTAGCAACTGTGCCCCTTATTTTGACAGGAGTGAATACTTTTACTATTATACATGCCAAATTATAGTTCCAAATATTAGTTACAATAAACTTAAGTACTCAGCCTATTGCCCAACCACTATCCATGTCTTATGTAACTTAATACAATTCCAAACCTACTTACTGTACAAAAATGGGGCAAGGTATGGTTTGAATGTGTACTGCCCCTCGTAGAGGCTTTACACAGGAGCCATGTGTTTAAACACTTGCTCCCCAGCTGATGTCTCTATTTAAGGAAGTTTCTGGAATCTTTAGGAGGAGAAGCCTCGCCTAAGTAAGTGGGTCACAGATGTGGGACTTGAGACCTTTTTAACCCTGTACTACTTCCTGTTTCCTGCCTACTTCCTGTGTACAGATGTACTGTGGTCAACCAGCTTCCTGCTGCCAAGTTGATCCTGTCTTGTGTGGAAGATAGCTCAGGAACTAAAAACCAGAATAAATCCCAAGTCCCTTAAACTGCTTCCTGTAGGGCATTTGGTCCCAGTCATAAGTAAAGTATCAAAACAGATGAAAAGAAGTGTCTGCTTTCAAAAGACTCTTCCAGTAAAATAAGATATGTTGGAGAAAGTCTGTTAACAATGCTGACGTATTTGCTGATGTATCTGGTCTTTCCAGTTAGCATCCCTTCCCCTTTAATATTGGGAGTTCCCTAGCAAAGAGGTTTTTTAAAAAGTCTCCTGACTCTGATTCTAAATCATTCTCTTCCACATTTGCCCAAATTTAACCCTAGGATATACAGGACTGAGGTGTAAAATTCAAATTCCCCTAAGTAAGTATCTGAATGCTACCTGCTTTGTCATGTATACGAGGCATCTTGAAAGGAACTGTAGGCACGCTACTTTGCTTATATGTTTGATGAGACAGCCATGCTTCAGTGGTAGAAGACAGACCGCTATAAAGTGAGAGATACCCGAACCAGAGAGGCTGAAGGGTGACCTAGAAATCTTAATATTAGCAATCATAGCTGTAGCTGAATTCAAGTTTACAGCAGCAGGGGCGAAATTATGGTACAAATTACCATGGTAGGCCCAGGAAATTATTCTCTGCTGCATGGTTATTAACTGATAGATAAATAAATAACACTCTAGGACTGATTGACAAAATAAGAGTGACCTAAAAGCTAAAAGGGGCACCATGCAAATAGTAGCATGTAATCACTAGGCATTTTGAATCTGAAAGGGGGTTTTAGCACAGCAGAGAAATCTAACGCTATCTGTGCTATCTGCTGGAGCTGTCACTAAAGTAATTCGTTAGGAATCATCAGTCCCAAGGAACTTGCCACCAATGCCACATATTTGTATTTATTATTATTATTATTATTATTATTATTATTAGTAGTAGTAGTAGTAGTAGTAATTAATAGTAGTAGTAGTAGTAATAAAATACAACTGAAGACCTAGGGCAGTGCTTGCATCAGAATTGTTTAGCATGATGATATTTTGGCATTGTTTAGCATGATGATATTTTAGCATTGTTTAGCATGATGATATTTTAGCAAGGTGAAAACGGTTTCCTATTCTTCACAATTTACCATCTTTTCCACACAGTGAGTTCCTGGATTTGATGAAGTTGGGTTCCAGTGACAGATATTTGAAACCAACCTCCAGGGACTTCGCTAGCTACCAGAGCCCACTGCCTCCAGTCAGCCTTAGAGTGCAAGGGCACAATGAACTGGGGCAGAAGGTGGGACCAGCGTTCACTTTGGAATATCACACCACAAAGCAGCAAAGATAACTTCTTGAAAAGCACCCAGCTGCTGCCCAATTATATTTCTTAAGTTTATCAGTATTGGGTATTATCCAGTGATATCAGAATTATTTTGTATCAATTATCTGGGCTCTGGATTTTATCAGTAAATTACTAATCGTGCATATTAACACACAAGTGTTTGGATTTTGGACAATGTTAATACCTCTCTAATGCCTCTGCATTTCAGCTCCGTTGTCAGAAATACAAAACAAACAGACTTTTGTAACCTCTACAGAGGAGCAATTAGGAGACAGCTTGTCAAAGACGAGTCCTATGGTCCAGAGATAGTCACCCTAGCAGTGCTTCTGGATCAGCTTTCTCTAAGAGAAAATACATTCATTCTTGTGCAAGAGTTGAGGTTTGGGTCTCATGGCCTGCCCCTGCAGGAACAAGGGCAATAGGAAATGAATGGTTCATTAATTTGTCCAAAATAGGAAGGCTTTGAAAGGTCAAAATTACAACCTGTATCTACTATAATAAAATATCAATCTTGGATTTAAAACATATCTGAAGGTCAAAGCATGTCATAAAATCATGTTTATTGAGTCTTCCTCAAAGCTACTGACTGCAGATTATCGTTCACAGACTAGCAAACTGTTTCTTTCTCTGCATCCAGGAGATAAGCACATCTGCAAGGCAGGAAGGAATGAGGCTGAATTAAATGATATGCTTAGCTACAAGGCCACAAGAGATGGTAACCAGAGGGGCAGAACAATGTCCTATGTCCAGGAGTTTCAATAAGGACATTGACTTGAAAAATCCACTTTAGTGCTATGAAAGGACACTTTAAAAAAAAAAAAAATTGTGTGTGTGTCTGTGTCTGTGTATATGTGTGTCTGTGTTGGTGTGTGTCTGTGTGTATGTGTATATATGTGTGTGTTTGTATGTGTGTCTGTGTCTGAGTGTATATGTGTGTATTGTGTGTATGTGTCTGTATGTGTATATGTGTGTATGTGTGTGTGTCTCTCTGTGTGTCTGTGTATGTGTGTATGCACGTGTGTATGATGGATTTGTACTCTCTGTGTGGAATTATATGTCTGCACATACACATGGTAGCCCAAAAGGGAGGCTGAACTTCTTGCTCTCTCATTCTCCTTGTTTCTTTAAGACAGAGTGCCTCACTGTCTCTGGAGCTAGGCTGGTAGCCCACAAGCCCCAGCTCTCCTCCTGTCTCCACCTCGCAGAGTGCCAGAGTTATAGGCATGTGTATAGTGGCACTAGTCTATTTAATTGGGTGCTGGGATCTGAATTCAAGTTCTCATGCATGCGTGACCGTCTTTTCCCCTGAGCCATCTCACAAGTCCATGCCCCTTGCTTTTGTCCACATTCTGAAGGGTGGACTACTGGAGGGACTTGTGATGCATCTTGGGTAACTAAGAGCAGATTTTAATAAGCTATCACATTGGCTTTGCTTTACAGTCCTTGTGGTAGGTATTCAGCACCACTCATAAAATTTGATATTCCTTAACAAGTTGTCCTTGCAACAGAACGTTGAAATGCATTTTCTTGGATCATTATGACTCATCAATGTCAGCTATCCTCTGTCTCCCAGAAAAGGTTTGGTCTGTGATTGAGAAGGACACAATTTACTGTAAGCTCAGGAAACTCATAATGATGGATAATGCTTCAGAGGAATACTGGGGAGCAAAAGTTTGCCCCTGGAGAAGGATGTATCTGAGCCAATGACACACAGGCAAGGTTGAATATACTCTTGGTTTTGAAATGGTGAGCTTGATGCTTCAATGTTAAAATGTGGATTTAGAGAAAACCAAACTTTAATCCTGATGCTGAGAGTAATTCGCTACACATGACAAAACCATCTCAATTCTCGACACCTCGATTCTCCCTGCCTCACTGAGGTTCCGTGTCTTCTTTGCTTTTTAATTACTCACTCTTATCAAATACTCAATGTCTCCATCTTCTGCAGTTGTTCCCGGTTACGTCCACGTTAAATAGCAGCTTCAGGTTTAGACATCGTTTTTCTGTTTCCCTCAAAGTCCTGATTTCCTCCTAAAGAACTGAAAGTCATCAGTGATAGCATTGTAAGATCTGTTCACAAACAGGGTCTTCCACAAAATAGTGGCAGTTCCACTAGAAAACATTTGGTTAGCACATTCTAGGTATGAACCAAGAGATCATGTTGATCACAGTCAAATACAAACTCCTTCCCAGGAGGTAACAGTCTGGAACCAAGGCCTTTTTCTTTACAAGCATAAGGAAAGCAGTCTGCCCATTGCAGCGAGAACTTGTAATCATCTAGACCCCAATGAAAGCAACTGAAAAACCGGAGAACTGGCAACTTGGATGAAGTAGACTGAATGGGAGATTTCTGCCTCTACCAACTGGGTTTCACGAATTTCCCTCACTCTATCTCTATACAAATATTTTCTGTTTGTGTGTTTTGTTTCACCATCCCTAAAAGTTGCAAAGATGGTAGATTGGTCCATGAAGTGTAGCATTTTCAGCAGCCAGTGTATCTGAGCTTTATTTATGCACATATGTTTGTGTTAAAATGTCACACTGGTCACACCAAATGTTTTTAAAAGGAGGAAAAATAAGTGGCGTTAGATCCAGAGAAAGAGAAAGACAGACAGACAGAGACAGAGAGGCACAGACAGAGACAGAGAGGCACATAATCAAAGAAAGAGGGAAAGAGTTAGGGAGGCACAGAGACACAGAGAGAGAGAGACAAAGGGCGATACTGAGATAAAGAAAGACACTGAGACAGGCAGACAGACAGACAGACACACACACACACACACACACACACACACACACACACACATCTTTGCTCTACCCTTTTCCAGTCTCAGGTCCTAAATTCATGTACTCATGTTGTTATTAGTTTGCTGGTTCATAATTTCATTTTATCTATCTATCTATCGATCTATCAATCGATCGATCTATGTATCATCTATCTATTTTCAGCTCACTTTCTTCTTTGTATCCAGTTTACACCCCAGCCCATGGAACGCTGCTGCTTACATTTAAGGTGGGTCTATCCACCTTAATTAACCAAAAGTAGAAACTCTCACAGATACTCAGAGACCTCATTTTAAATCTTGATTAATGATTTTGTTTAGACAACAAGAGGAAAAATATCTTCCCTTCTGTTATCTGACTGTTCCTATAACAGTTGGCATTACCAATTTTTGTCTAAAATGTTGCCGTCGAGAGTTGATTGATTTCACCTTGAAGCATTGGTTACTGTTGAATACTACTTTCCTCCACTTCCTGTCTGGCCCTTCCTCGCTCCTTTCTCCTTGGTCCTCCTAGGTCTGATTCTTTCTGCTACATTTTTCCTTCTTCCTGTGAATCCCTCTGAATCTGTAGTTGATAGTTGTTCAGCTTTTCTCTGTTTCTCTTTTTCACACCAAAGGGTCTTTATTGACGTACCTGATAAATGATGAGTAAGACTTTTCTCCGAGAATTCATTGTAACAAGCTCGTTCCTCACCAAATGGACTGACATGTCCATCCTTTCTAGTCCAGCATTTAGTGTATGTTTATACTTTTCTTCTCCCTGGATGGAGTCTATTTCTTGCATCTTCATAGGATGTGTTCAGTGTAGTCTCGTTCCGTGCTGGAGCCTGACCTGTAAGCCATGATGACCTTGACTGGCATTCAAATTGAGAAATAAGCATGGAGAAGGTAGCTGAAGGAGCCTGCTCACACGGACACAGCTGTGCTCTAGAGAAGAAACATAAGCTGGGATTTTTTTCATGTATGCGTGAAATGCCGATTTCTATGGGTTTATTCTGGGACAATTCAGCTTCTCCCACTACAAAACCTCCCACAAGACTGTCAGTTCTCATTGCAGGCTCCAGATAGATCAAAATCCTTTCAGAGCATAAATTGATGGGCTGCTGCGAGGTCCAGGAAATGCTTATTGTTAGCTGTGTGGTGGAGGAAGGGGTCCCTGAGAATCTGAGGGTTCTACACATGGACACTGAGGGGAATCCTTTGTGCTCTTCCTGGAATCTCAAGTCACCTGATTATCCCAGCATGTGGCTTTCTCTATGGCCTGAAAGAGTGACCAAATTTTGTTGGTGGTGGTGGTGGTGATTTTGTTTTTTGTTCTTTGCTTTTTGTTTTTCTGATGCAAATCACTACTCCTCAGTGAACCCTTTTTTTTCTTCAAAATTGGGTATTATTTCTTTTTTATTGTTGTTATTTAAGATTTATTTATTTATTTTATGTATATGAGTACTATAGCTATATTCAGACACACCAGAAGATGACATCAGATCCCATCTCCAATGGTTGTGAGCCACCATGTGTTTGCTAGGAATTGAACTCAGAACCTCTGGAAGATAGTCAGTGCTCTTAACCATTGAGCAATCTCTCCAGCCCCTTGGTATTATTTCTAAAATGTGTTTGTCTCCTGGTGAATTCACTTTGTTCCCTTGAGTTTATAAAGAAGGAAGGAAAAGGAATGGAAACTATCTTCTTGTTTTAGTGACATTCCAAAGAAAAGTATCTACAGAGCCATGCCCAACGGAGGGCCTCTCCTGGAAACCTCAGTATGAATGTGTAATTTATGCAACAGCCTAGAGTCATGGCTATCCATGGTACCATCTTACCATGGCATTATACTGGCTTGTGTTGCAGTTAGCAATGAGTCAGCTGTCTGGAATATGACATGGAATTATGCACCAACATTAAGTTGTATGTAAAAATTATATTTATTGGAGTTTTAAAGAACTAAAATAAAGTTCGAAGGTTCTTTGCAAGAGGAAGTTGTTCACTTATGTATATTTTAGATTTGGGGTTATTTTCATTTAAGTATCCTCTGAAATCACAAGACAGTCTATTTAAGGAACAAAATAGGTTACCACCTACAAGTTCTAATTAATTAATGCAAATGACAATCATCTCTTACGCTGTACAACTAAAAATTGCACAAATAAACAGGAAACTAGATGCAACTCATTTATAAATAAAGGAAGTAAAGGATGAGTTTTGTGTTATAAATATGTATATATGAAGGTATACGCCTATTGACATTCCTAATCAATTTCAAATTCTAGATTTGTTAAGGGAGGCTTAGCTTTTCACACTCATCAATTTCAAGAGAAACATCTTATCCATGCGAACTAAAAGCCAATATAAGAATGGCCCCTTGATCTGTTTTATGGACATTCTAACTGTAAAAATGTTTTTCTTGCCCAGGTAGAATGAGAACAAGGAGGGAGGGAGGAGAGAGAGAGAGAGAGAGAGAGAGAGAGAGAGAGAGAGAGAGAGAGAACCAAATCTTTTACAAATTAAATGATGATCTTTAAGCTCCTTTCAGCTGTGCAGTTTTATCATTGTAAGTCTCTTGCATTGCTCTGTCTTACCTCATCTGTAAAATTGCTATAATAATACCTGAGCTTGGAGAATTATGAGTGTCAAAAATTAGGTGTTGTGTGAGGAAGCATAAATTTCCTTTGATATATGATTTATTATCATTAATCAAATCTGAGGAGTTTTTTTTTTTAAAAAAAAAAAAAGGAAAAGATCCACAGAGTTAGCCCACATTCCTGCTACTGTCTTTCTTCTGGTAACATTTCTATGTATCATGGCATCTTCATATCTTCCTGTATCTTTGAGTCTTCACTAATCTTGTAAATTGACTCACTCAATTGCTACTGCACACATTGCTTTCCCCCAGGAGAAGCTCCTGGGTTACAATTATGCAGTTCTTGGATTTCTCTGGCGCTCCCATCCTTCCTCCAAAGCTGACAAAAAAACAAAACAAAACAAAACAAAAAACAAAACAAAACAAAAAACCCAGGGAGGGTTTTGATTTTGATTTGCTAATGATTCTCACTAGGATCTCCTTCATGTTAACTGTCCTATAGGTGTTTGTGCTAAGGACCGTCATCTAAGCTTGTCCCAAATATTAATGGAACACAACTTCCCATTTCTTTCCAGTCCAACATTTTGGCGCATATTTGAACCTTTAACACCCCCTACCCCCCAAGAATGTGGGAATCAGAAGTGTTCATTTGATATGGTTTAATGACTTTTAATGAAGCTTCCAGAGAGTCACAACTTAGAAACTTATGTCTTTCTTCGTGGGTTTTATGCAAAGGAAAGCAATACAAAGATTTCTCCTGTTTTTTCCCACGAGGTTCAGAGGTGATTTGCTAGTGTAAGAAAAACCTGTGAGAGAAATCTTCCCTTCCCTTGGAGATGTCCATTAAAAACAAATACAAACATTGTGAGTTGCTGGTTTCCCACCAGGAACACAGACACAGTGCAGGAGCCCAAACAGTCAAACGCTCCAAAATTTACCACCCACTTTCCTTCATGGCACCTCTTTGTCTGGGTAGATTCACAAATTATGCATCCACTTTGTCATGGTGATGTCCATCCTGGATCCATCACTAGCCTAATGTTACTTGGCTCATCCATCAATTTTGAGGTGTGTTTACAATGCAGTATGTAATCATAGCAGATAGCTCTCTGCCTTAATTTCTGATAGTGTGGCAAGGTTGAGAATGCTTCAGAGAACTGCAGTGCTGAAACACAGGAACCTCTCTGTGTATAAGAAACATGTCTGATATGCACAGCAATGGTTGTTGGCATTTCTTATTTAAGGAAAACATTATGACTCCCATAGGAGACTTCCTTAAAAGAAAACAAAAACTAAAACAAAACAAAAACAAAAAACAATACAAAAAAAGACAAATAACAACAAAATGACAGGAAACCCTATTACTGTCACAGAATGAAATATTAGATTCTAGGGCTGGAGAAATGGTTTTAAGGTTTAGAGGCAGTACAGAAGACCCAGGTTTGGTTCCCAGCATCCGTATGGCAGCTCACAATTGTCTATAATTCCAGTTTCAGTGGATCTGATACCCTCTTTTGGCCTATGTGGGCAGTGCACGCATATGGTACATCAACAGTGTGGTCAAAACACCCAGACACAATCAAAATAAACAGCAAGGAAACAAACTCTATGTTCTCTGGATCTCTGATCTGTTTTTTAGTGACAGTATCTGATGAGGTAGATACATTGGCTTCATGAGCCCAATATTACGTTTTAAAGAAACTCTTGAGAAGAGAGGAGATGGATACACAGATTCCTCTGACAGCAGTTGGATGCATGACAGCCATGACTGTTTTTCAGACATGAACCAGATGGCTTCATCAACCATGAGGAAGACTCAGCTTTGGCTGGGAATTCTGTATACTCTGCTTCAGCTTCCATATTAACCGAGGGAAAACCCTCCTCTTAACATTTTACTAGAGTGCTATTTTTTAATTTCATAAAATATTAAAAGGTATTTGAAACTACTGACAATATTTTATTTTTAGAGATTTGGGGAGTGGAGCTATGATTCTCAAAGCTGCCTATGGGTTCCTTATAGGCTCTTAACGCACTTCCTTACATACAGAGTTTGAGAAGGTAGCCATCACCAGGTCTGATAATCTTACATATTGATAATTAAAAATCACTTATGAATGGCACTTCTCACCATAGGAAATCATGAGTAACAGAGATGGAATTAGTGGAATACCTGCTCAAATGCCCCCTAAGTAAGTATTAGTCTTAAGTGATGAGTAAATGGGAAGGTACCTAATGTGCACTCGAAGCTCATCTGGGTACAGCCACATGGCGTTGACAGTAGTGATGAATGTCGTAATAACATATGGGACTCTTCCCAGCTTGGGTCATTCAAAATGCATTCTATTTAAAGGCTCCTGGGAGTCTTATAGTGCCCCCTTCACTTTTTCTTTCTATTCTAGGCTTTGAAAGTCAATAGAATATTAAACTGTTATCAGAATTGCTGGTAAATAAGTGATTCAGTAAGTAAGTGAAGAAAATATGCAAAGGGAGAAAAGACTGACCTTGCGGCCATGTTAGTAAGAACAAAGCAGAGTGTGTGGTTGCCCACACTTGCTCTAGCGATGCTGCCACTGGCCTATATATAGCTCTTGCCCTTCCAAGACTAGTAGGAAATGCCGATGGTTTAATTTAAACACATGGTACAGATGAAAGAGAGGCTGGAACAGCCTGAACTCAAGCCTGAACAGCTGAGGCTTCCTCCACCCTAGAATCTATAGATCGGAGCAAACTCAGTAAGTCCTATGGGACAACAGGCCCACTCCCGGGTTCCACTATTCCGTTACTAGGCTCCAATGTCATCAGTGACCTAGAGGGCCAGATAAGTACACTTGCCTTTCATGCTTGTCGGAAGATGTGGTTAAGCAACTGCTCAGAGCACAGACCTCTGCAGAATGCCACATCAGGAAATCAGTACTTCCAGACAGATGGCTTTGTGGGCCTTGCTGATAGGTTTTGCAAAAATAAACTGCATCTCAAGTCATTCTGTAGGGCTTCTGAGAAGGGATAGGTTAGGGGGATATTGGTCCTGAGTATCATAGTCTTGAGAATAGTTACAAGAGTTAGGTAGTCATAATAGACCACAATTTGGAGGAGGACTATATTTTACCATTGGTTTGTGTCGATAGGGTTTCCATTGCTATGAAAGGGCACTATGACCAAAGTAGCTCTTATAAGGACAACATTTAATTGGGGCTAGCTTACAGGTTCAGAGGTTCAGTCCATTACCATCATGGTGGGAAGCAGGCAGCATCCAGGCAGGCATGGTGCTAGAGGAGCTGAGAGATCTACATATTGTTCCAAAGACAAACAAGAGAAGACTGGCTTCTAGGCAGTTAGGATAGAGTTCTTAAAGCCCACACCCACAGTGACACACCTACTCCAACAGAGCCACACCTCCTAATAGTGCCATTCCTTGGGACAAACACACACAAATCATCATAGTTTGTAACTTTAAGGAAATATGCTGAATTTATATCAGCCCAAACAGACCTTAGATAAGTGCAGCTATTTAAAGCTTCATGCTTGTTCTCAGCAGCATTAATACCACAATAATACCCACAAGTTGTAAACTAGCCATAAATGAACTCACATAATCTGTATTGGGATGGGTCAGGTCAGTCCAGAAAACATGGTATTGAGGAATCTAGATTCAATATGTAGCTTCAAATGGATGTTTAAAAAGCCTCAAGAGTCCTCGCAAATAAAAAGACAGAGACACAGAGAAAAATATAGTAAGATAACATATGCACACAGAGGGGGTCAGGGGCTGTCCAAAGCGAGCTAACATCATAATGCAACCAGTATACTGACTCTCGTGATGAGAAACTTGGGCCCTTTCTCTAACACCCTGTCAGGGACTGGGGATTGCCTGTATCATAGGCATAGCTTTAAATAGATCTTTAAACTTCAGTAGAATCAGGTGGTGTTTTAGAAAGCTCTTGAGTCAGAATATCCCAACTAAACTAGTGAAATGCTGATTATAAAAAATAGCAATGCTAAAATCATATAACTTAATCTACGTGGATAAATATTTAAATGATAGGCAATAGTCTAAGAACAGTAAAATACAGACAAAAATGGATAAGAAGATTTACCTAAGTACACGTTACTTACAATAAACTCATTTGAAACATAAAAGCGTAAGTAGATATATTGTTAAGGAATAGAAACGATGCCCCATATAGACATTAATGGAAATAAAGGTTAGGTGGCAACATTAATTTCAGACAAAGTCAATTTCACTGCAAAAATGATCAGAGACAGAATTATTTAATGATAATACTGATTTGACAAAACTGCGTAACATTCCTTCATGAGCATACAAGTGACTGCATGTGTGATAATACAGGAAGCAAAAGAGACAGAATTTAATAGAGAAATTGATAAGGTCACAATTATGGCTTATAGACACAATTCTATTCTTATAATTCTCTACAGAAGTAGAGGATAGAAATTCATCAAGAATACAGAACATATGGATCAACATCATCAACCAGGGGTTCTACCTGAGTTTTACAGAATATGTCACCAGATAGTAGAAGAATATAGATTTTAATCAAGTGTACTTTGAACAGCCATAAAGATAAATCTCATCCATGAAGGAAGAGAGGGTGGGGTTGAGGAGACATCTTAACAGGTGAAATGAAATCATAAAAGTAGACTGCCTACTCTTTAAAAGTAAACTGGAATCTATAACAAGGGAAGGAAGGAATCGCTCCAAGTCTTTGCAAAGTGACAAAACCTTTGCCAAATAATTCACAAGTCAAGTAAGAAACAGGGAAGCTAGGAAATGCACTGAGCTGAAACAGCTGCACCAAATTTTGAGTGCTAGGACTGAAGAAATGTTAACGAAATAAAACCACAAAACCAACAGGGGAATCACTGAAAACTGACTCTTTAGCAAGGTCTGCAAGACAGGAAAATTCCAGCGATACCGGCAACTTATGAAGGAGAGAAGAGAAAAATTGCTTAGACTGGGAATATAAAAAAGGATGATTCTGTACGCTGTGGCCACTAAAGTAATTATGAGAGTAACGGCCATTCTTAACACACCAGGTTGTTGACCACAACACATTTAGGTTAAATAGATCAATCTTGTTGAAATCCAGAGGCTTCTAAATCTCATCTACGCTACAGAATTATCTTTACCATCTTATAATGACAAAGGTAATTTGATTCATAACTTAAAAATATTAAGTAACAAATTCCCAGATACATGTAGCTAATTCTACCAAATATTTAACAAATAAATAATATCCACACCATTTAGACAAACAGGAGATATTTAATAACTCATTGAATGAAAATAATGTTACTCTGATAACAAGCCAGCCAAAGGCATTACAAAAGAAAACAATTAGAGGCCAGAGGTGTCTTCATCCAGTACTCTACATTATTTTTAAGACCGCATGTTTTATTGAACCTGGAGCTTGACAATTCAGCTAGATCAGCTGGCCAGCAAAATCTTAGGACCCTAGGATCTATATTTCTCTAATAGCACCCACCACTACCACGCACTGGGACTGGGGGTATGAACTACATGCACCCACATTTTAGGTTGGTACTAGGGATTTGAACTCAAGTCCTCAAGCTTGTATGTCAAGTATTTTATTGACTAAACCATCAATCTTTCCCATTTACTAGGACTGCGTGGGGGGGGGGATGGGGTGCACATGCAATAAAGTTGATTGCAAAATTTGTAGGTTAAGGGAGAGACTAGAATGGCTAATATGATACTTAAAACAGATAAAGTTGGAAGGATGAAATTATCCTTTCCAACTTACTTAACAGTTTTATAAGGCAGAATAGGACCCTGGAAAAGGCATAGGTACACAGATCAATGGAACAGATGGGTAGTCTAGAAGGAGATGCACTCCAGTATGACCAATTAAATTTTGAAAAGTGTATAAAGGTTATTTAGTTTAAAAATGATACTAGTTTCATAATTTAAATTGGAAAATCAGATACCAAAACTTGGACACAGTAAATCTTCATTTATATACATACCACAAGTAAGAACTAATGTGTACTAGACAAATATAGAGTCTAATACTATAAACTATGTAGAATAAGACAAGACATTATTTGTGATCTAGAAGCAGACAAGGAGTTTGTGAAGTTAAACAAAATGACCCTCATAAACCATGACAAAATTGACACATTGAATGCTTTTGCTGTGCTCAGAGCAATAGGAAAGATAATTTCAAACAGCCTGCTTACTATTATATGTCCAACAAAGTCCTTGCATTCAACAAACACACACACACACACACACACACACACACACACACACACATGCACGTATATATACATAGTACAAAACATAATTAAAAGCTGGTCCAAATAGTGTAGGCCTGAAATCTCAGTTGCTTGAAAGGCTTAGGCCAGGTGCATTAATTGGACAAATTAGTAAGACCCTGGTCTCATAATAAGAAAATTACACAGAGGATAGAGAGATGGCTCAGTGATTAAGAGTGGATACCGTTCTTATAGAAGACCCAAGTTCAGTTCCCAGCATCCACATCAGATAACTCACAACAACCTGCAACTCCAGCTCTGGTGGATCTGATGCACACTTCTGGCTTATCTCAGGTACCTGCACTCATGTAGACACTCTCTCTTTCTCTCTAAAAATATGTATTTTTAAAATATAAAAATGTATGTAAGTAAAAAGGAGGGTCAGAGATTGAAATCAGCACTTTCCTAGCTCAGATAGGGCTCTGGGTTTTGTCCTCCGTAATGCAAAAGCAAAACAAAACAAACAACAAAAAAAAACTTAAAAAACAAAAAACAAAACAAAAAAACCCTAAAAAGCAACAAAAAACAAAGCAAACAAACAAAAAGGCAAAAATAAATAAATAAATAAAAAAACAAGTAGACAAGCAAATTGAATAAGAAACAACCCAACTAAAAAATGGTCAAAATATTTGAATGTGATACAGCAAACATCATGAAATTTAACTACACTCCTATGACAAAGTCTTAAAATAAAAATGGAGATCTGGGACATGACTGGGGACATACCCACACAAGCAACACAATTGGGAAGTTTCTCACAAAATTAAATTTATGCTAACTCAGCAATTCCATTCTGTGTTGTTTATACTAAAGATTGAAAATAATGAATGTTTACAGCTGCCTTGTCCATAACTGCCTGGGGATGAAGGAACCGAATTTTTCAATGGGTAAACATACATACTATGGTACATGACCACAGATGAAAACCGTAGAAGGATTCCTGGGGAGGAAGTCCGGTAGGTAAAGTGTCTGCATACATACATGAGGATTTGAGTTCAGATCCCTAGAACATACCAACAATCCTGGCATGCTGGTGAGTTTCTAGAACCCCAGCACTTGGGGAGTGAAGACAGGAAGATCCTCAAGGCTTGCTGGCTTGTCAAATCTGTGACCTCTGAGTTCAGCGAGAGACTTCATCTCAATATCATCATCATAATCACCAACAACAATGTGGAGAAGTGACTTAAGAAGATCCCTGTATCAATTCCTTACCTCCACATGCACACATGCATATGTACCTAAACACACAAGCACACCTACCCTCAGGAGCACATACACACAAACATGAACATGCTCATACACAGGCAGACACACAGACAGCCAGACACATACACACACAAGCATACACACATGCATGTGCACATGCACACACAGAGACACAGTCAGACACAGACAGACAGATAGACAGACAGACAGACAGACACAGATAGACACACAGTCAGACAGACACATACATGCACACATACATGCACACATGCATGCACACACACAGGCACGTGTGCACACACACATAAACACACACCACACGAGACTCCTGACACTAAGTCATTTTTTGAATGGTACAATAGGAAAGGCCAAACATCCCATGCTGAACATTTCAAGGATTTGACAGATTTAAGAAGATGAACTCCAGAGACGGGGATGACATCACTTGTGGTGCTTTAGGGACTTCAGAGAGAATGGATGCTGCAAGACTACACACACACACACACACACACACACACACACACACACACAGAGTGAGGAATTTGAAGGTCACAAATTAGTTTTGTTTCCATACTGTGGGGCATATTTGAATCTATATCAACATTAAAAATCTATAGGCCTGCACAAGCAAAATCATTTTACTGCTATTCAATTTTTAGGGTGAAATGGAAATTAAGGTGAAAGCTATACACTGTGTAAGAATGTAAGTTTTTAAATAAAAGATGAGCATTATCCTTAGGTCTAATGATGCTTGAAAACTCAACAACAACAACAAAAAATCCTTGTTGAAAACTCGACAACACAGGGGACTCAAACAAAAGCTATTGAGCTGTGATCCTTGTTCTTTGTACTTAACTGAGCTTGATGACATTTCTGGTACTTGTGGACAGGAGGACAGTGTCAATGAGTTGTACATATGACAGGGTAGACGTCTAAAGCAAAGATCTGTACATCAGATGGGCAGCTGATGAGCACTCAGGAGCAGGTGCTCTCAGGATGGCTCCTCTTCAGAACATGACTGACCACAAGGGAAACAAGAGCCTCTGGGCTTCACACAAGGAGATCAGTGGACACTGAAAGGCTTGGCCTACTCAGTTTAAAATTAAGAAATAATTATGGGCAACACTGCTGTTCCCTGGCTCTCTGCAGATCAGGGTCTGGAGTAAAGGGGTCTAAGGACACCCCCAGAGCTTTCTTGTAGGATGTGTGCATTTTTAAATAGTTCACAATTGACAGAAAATCTAGCCCATATTATTCATCAAAGGGAGAAATACTCTTCCAAACACACGGGGTGGAGGGGGAGCTGGACAGCCATATCCAGAGAGTTTAATAAAAGAGACATATCTTTATACAAAATACATAACTTGGAGGCACACTTATTTATAAAATATATACTGTGCAACCATTAAAGAAAATGAGACAGCTCCTTGTGAAGTGACACAGAGATGTACGCTGCCTAGAGAATAGGTCTGAAAACTCATTCCTGTTACAATTTCACACAAATCTATCCATAGATGCATGTACTGTTCTCTACAGGTAGCGCCAAAAGCATGGGCGTGTAGAAGAGCAGGGGATGTTGATGGGATGATCTCAGAGGTGGCTTCCTTAGAAAAGAAATTAAACGGTGGAGAGGAGAGCTTCTGTGCCTTGTAATTTAAGAAATTACTCTCTCATCCTAAATTTGAATAGCACACTTATACTTTCTTAGAAATGAGAGAAAAGACAAATGGATCCCCAGCAGATGATAGCATTGCCTCTCTTAGTCTGGTGAAATGAGCTGGAAACTTTATCTTCTGATATCTTCTGTGATTTTCTGCATTGCCAACATTTCTGTAGTAAGTATAACGCTTTAGAAAACTAAAGCGCTGTTTAAACTACCCTCCAATAGAACAAAACCATACTACGCTGTATCATCCCTCCATAGAACACCTCCGCTGTAATGAAAGACTGCATGTGCCTTCCTAGCTCCACCATGCAGATATCCTCCTCCTAAACTTTTCACATTCAAAGGAGGCAAGCCCTCACCTCCTCAAACACCAGAAGAATTTATAAAAATAGTCAAGGATAGACTTAAAATCATGAATCAAGAAGAAAGTGTTCTCCAGCATCCCAAAATCTGTTCACCCGCTGTGTCTTCACCACTCTGCAACAGAGGAGCCATCTTCCCTCCCAACCCTGTGGCTGATTCATGGCTACTGGTCATACATTTCAATAATTTGATCACTTCACAAAGAGTGCTGTGTCTGGCTGTGGACTGACCATATGTCTTAATATTTAAAATTTCAAACATTTTTTTTTATTATGTAGAGGGGAGGAGTAGATGAACCCACCACAGTATGCACAGAAGTCAGAGGAAAGCTTGCTGGAATCAGTTCTCTTTGTCTACCATGTAGGTGTTAAGAATAGAACTTGGAGCTGGGCAGTGGTGGCTCAGGCCTTTAATCCTAGCACTTGGAAGGCAGGTGGATTTCTGAGTTCGAGGCCAGCCTGGTCTATAAAGTGAGTTCCAGGACAGCAAGGGCTACACAGAGAAACCCTGTCTTAAAAAAAATAAATAAAATAGATCTTGGGTGGTCAGACTTGGGGCAAAAGCTTTCCTCACTGAGCCATCACACCTCTCCTGGCTTCAGTATCTTAAGGGTTCACAAATGTACTCTGCATTCTTATTGCATACAAGGCTAAGCTCTTCACCCATCAAGTCTTTCCTGGAACTGTGCCCTGATGCACTTTTTTCTCAGGAATCCAGGCTGAGTGGCATTTGTTTGTTTGTTTGTTTGTTTGTTTCTATATTGCAGAGACAACACAGAGGACCTAAGAGCTCGTGAAAGATACTCAGTGGCAGAAGTCATGGGAACTCTCTTCCTCTGTGTATCAAAGGAGGTAAGACTACCACAAGACACAAACAGAAGATTGAAAATTAAATCCAGCCATATCTTCAGAAGAAAGATTAAACAACCATCTTTGTGAACTAAACTAACCTGGTCAAAATATGATGTCATATGATTTGTCAAAATCATATGACAAGCAGTAGGAGAAATGGCTCAGTGCTTAAAAATATTGGCTGCTGCTCTTGCAGAGGACCCAGGTTTGGTTCCCAGCACCCACACAGTAGCTCACAACCATCCATAACTCCAATTTCAGAGGATCAGGTGCCTTCCTCTGACCTCTTTGGGCATTTCACACATGTGGTACATATACATATATCCAGCCAAATCAATCTTATTCATACACTTGAAATAAAAGCAAATAAATCTTTGAAAAATAACATACACCAAATTACTGTGGCCCTAGTAAAGTCTCAAGGAAGTTAGCCCTTCATATGTGTTTGGCATATCTCAGATTGACTTCATATTGCATTAAAAATATTCACACTTTATCTATTGTCCCAAAATTGTTTTTCCAAAAAGGAATTTGACAGATAATGTTTCATCACTCTGTAGAGCAAGAGTCATTAAGCCAATTGACCATTTTAAGATAATAGCAATCCTAAGTCAATCTAGAAAAATATTAGGAAGATTATTTGTTTGCTAGCTAATCAGAAGTACTGTCATTAGCGAAGCTTTTTGAACATTTGTATTGATTCCGTTCATTGACCTAGCTCTGTACTTTTCCCAAGCATTTTTTGAATGCCCCCTAAGAGCTATAATGCAGAGCACAGGTATTTGAGATAGACTCTTTGTCTGTTTGCCACCAATTCTAACATTTAAGCACCAGAAGTAAAGGCTAACCCTAGTTTCTCTGTAAATGAGCAGAAATTGGTTTCTGGATTGTCTTAGCCTGGGGCTTGTGGCTTAAGCAGAGCTCTCTGAATTTTAACACTGGAACTTAGCCAGAAGCTTAAAATTCTGAACAAATATTTATGAAAATGTATGTGCTTGTGAAAGCTAAGAAATTATGACCTGAGAGTTAATTCTACCTTCCTATGAAATATTGATAAGGTATTATAATTCCTTTTCTGCCTGTCTATTCTAGAGAGACCTCACCAACTAACAAACCATGTTACCTTACCATACACCGTCTTGTGGTCAGCTCGATTTTCTCTGGAGAGAAGGCCCTTGGTTCAGATGTAAGGGTGCTGTTGTATAATCCCTAAGGACTTATCAAAGATTGGAGAACTTCATTTACCCCAGACACAAAGGAGCTGGGACTGGAGAGATGGCTCAGTCAGTAAAGTGCTTGCCTTCAACAAGTATGATGACCTAAGTTCTAATTCCCAGCACCAACATAAAAACACAAGCATGGAGGCGTAAACATGTAATTCTATCTGTAGGGAGGGAGAGACAGGAGGTTCCCTCAGGCTTGAGGAAAATGTCCAGCACGAATATCTGCTTTCGCTATGCGTGGGCATACATGCTTATATACATCAGCATATACATGTATACATATACAAAAACATATACAGGCATCACACACAGGAGCACAACACATGCACAGGCACCCCACACACACATCCACACTCATGCACACGCCTATGCATGCGCCTATGCACACACACAATGGATGAGCTTTCTACACACAAACATCACAGTAACCGATTTCCCAAGAGCTTTATTTGGTAGGTGATGCTGTTGTTGTGTAGAGTCACACTTTTTAGTTTTAATTAGACCACTCCTAAAATGTTCCAGAGTCCAGTCTTGAAATCAATCATCACACAATAGACCCTATTATTTGGGAATAATTTTTCTTTAAAAAAAGAACATCCACTGAATTAAAAAAGAAATAATGGGGAATAATGTGTATCTAATTATTAATGTACTATAGAAATTAGCTTTTATATTGCAATTTATATTGCAATTACCTTCTTTGTGTTATAAAGCAGAACAATGCCAATGAAAAACTTCTTTATTAATGCCTAATAGCATGGCAATTTAAAATATTCACGTTTCTTTAATAAGGTAGTATATGAAATGTTACTTAATTTGACAAGATTAATTATACAATTAATTTAAGACTGCTCTCAATTAAATTAGTAAAAATTCTTAAGCTTGCTGCTTTTGAAAAGAGTTCTGGAATCCAGCACGAAGTAAGATACCTATTAAATATGATATTAATTAGGCTGAGATAGAATAATGCATGTTTGCTCAGGATAAAGGGCATTGTCGGCAAGTTAGTAAAGAGCATTGTCTTATTTCTTTAATAGTAACAATGCCTTGGCTCTCTCAACAATACAGAAGTTTCCATATCAATACCGAACCACACAATGGCTCAGGAAGGAGAATGTTCAGAAGTACTCAAGGCAAAAGATGTGAACAAAAGCCCTGTACTTGCAGACCTGACCTCCTCTATTTGGGGATTCTGTTCAGATAAAGGTATGGCTAAGGTGTCCGAACTGTCCAATTATCTCTCCAGATACCTTGCTGAATTTACCATGGCGCCTGGTCTAAACCTCAGGTTTTTAGGTACACAGATATAAGTTCATCAGACCTCCATAGATGCTTAAATCTAAGTCTACCAAGGGATGCTGATTAAATCCTTAATTTACTGATTGCAATTACAGAATCCTCATTTGATCACTGATAATGGACAGATCTGACCAACCATTGTGGGAATCAGAAGTTCTGATTTCCTAGGTATACACTGAGAGTTTTCATGGCAGCAGATTACCTGAAAGTCACTTCAGTGACCACAACGTTTTTGCCAGACAAAGCAGCGTCAAGCACATTGCTCAGCCAGACTAGAGCAGAGCCTAAATCATCATTTCTGTCCCAGCTCAGAACCACACTGGTCTTTGTTCTTTCTCACCCTATTCCTCCTACTCCTTACCTGCAGGGACACGATGTGGTAGGCAGATTAAGTCCTGAGTGGGTGTGTGTTATTGATATGAACATGCATGTATGAAGAGCCCCAGTGCCTCAGGCCCACGGGGATGCAAAACTTTCCCCAGGTCAGACTCAGAGGAATGGCAAACCCTACCACTAGCCCAAGTGTGGATGCTATGAATGACTGATCCTTATCTCAAACCAGTGTGTGCTAGAACGATCAGCCTCAGCTTTCTCCTCTTGGATGCCTGCAACCCGAAACCGTTCCCCTACAGAGACCTCCTACTGAAATTAGCTAAATCCCTCGTTCTTAATCAACTGTATAATAAATCCATTCTGATATATCAAACAAACACACTGGGTTTCTGGACTACTGCTGGAGGATCTCAGTTAAAGAGCACTTCTCACCTGATCCCAACTTTTCTGTACTGGTGTCTGTAGTTTATGCCTTTGTCACCTCATGCAGGATAAATCCTTAAAGGATGATCTCAGTAACATGGGGTAACCCTACGGCTGAAGGACCAGGGCACAGCCATTATGACAACAGGGGTTGTGTTTGTTTTCTTGTCTACATTGAGCAATCAGAAAAGAAGGGTTAAGAAAATTCTGGGCTAGGTATCTTTCTAACAGTTTCATCAAATTCTGCATGGTTTGTGTGACACACAATGAGTTCCTTTATCAGGCTTCATACTTCTAGAGAGACCTAAAGTCCCACTATTTTGAACCTAATGATATATTAAGGTTCAGTTTGAGTGTAGGGAAGACACAAGATTCTCCTTAGCTTCTATGCAGGAGGACACTATTCAGAGTGATAAATAGCTCATTCTGGAATCAAGGTTATATACAGGTGGCAGACTAGGCTCATACCATAGCTTTGTTGAATTTAAGCTCTTTCTTGGCTATTGTTAAGAGCTACTATCCACGCCCAGGGCTCGGAGACTAACACCCAGGGAATTAGCTCACTGTAAAGGGGGTACAGCAGAAGACTTACTGACATTACAGCATCACAAAGAATTCAGCAGAGATAGCTCATAAGAACAATGGCTAACACAGAGAAAAAAATAACAAAAAATACAACTTCTCATCAGAGATCAAATGCTATTCTAAATGTATCTGCCTTTGAATACAGGTTGCTCAATTGGTAAACTGCAATCAATATTTCAGGAGAAAATATCTGCAAACACATTGTCTTTTCTAATTTCACAATTTTAAGATGAGCAAAATGGCATGCCAATGGAGCCCACAGAATGGGAGCGTAAGTGAAACTGGTGTCCAAGTTTTCTGACACATGGTCCCATACGTTTTATGTCACAGGCTGTCATTAACTGCTCACCATGTAAATAATAGTAAGTAGATAACACCTCCCCCAGTTGCAAAAACTACTGAAAAACGTTTTTGCTGACATTATGCTTGCTGAAAGAGTAGTTGTCCCAGAATGATGGTCATTGTGGAAAGAGATTACGGTCATTGGGTGTCACTATGTATCCTTTACCTACGACTGAGCACTTTGCTGCTGATGTCGCCTATCAAATGGGGCCAGGTTTCCTTCAAGACAAGTAATGGTTCTAAAATGTTTTCTTCCCTTAAATAAGATTCTGAACATGTAGTGGGAAGAGCATCTCATTAGTATTTGCAGGCTGCAGACATTTAACTCTACTACTCAACCACTTCACGGGTGTTTAAAAGCAAACTGATTAAAATGCACCACATACACCTTAAATTTCCATACTGCAAGGAGGCCTCTCTGACTCTACCTGAGCTGAATGCTTAACTAAACATAATATAATCAGCCCCAGTAAGAACTCAGATCAAAATAAATGGAGATATATTATCTATCTCTTATCCATCTGTCATTTATCTCTCTTATTATTGGAATCTATCATCTATCCAACCATCCATCCATTCATCCATCCATCCATCCATCCATCCATCCATCCATCCATCTATCAATTGTTTGTCTGTCATCTATCATTTGTCTGTTATCTTCTATCTATCTATCTATCATCTATCTATTATCTATCAATTGTCTGTCTGTCTGTCATCTATCGTTTGTCTGTTATCTTCTATCTATCTATCTATCTATCTATCTATCTATCATCTATTCATCTATCATCTTCTAACTTTACTCTGAAATAGAACCCGACATACACACTTTGAATATTAATTTTGGGAACCTCAATATTTAGGAAATATTATCTCATTCCACCACCAAAACTACTTCTCAGAGTCAGTCTCCAAGATACATTATTTATACATATGAAAGAAAGAAAATAACTTAAATGCCCCTCAATAGGGTACTGACATGAAATAATTCTGGGCAAACACAGAACTGGGGAGTGAAAATCTCTAGACACTGATGACATGATCTTTTTTTTTTTCAGATGGTCTGCTATATAAGGAAAAAGGGAGATGCACAGCATAAGATGTTGTGCTGGGACAAGATAGTGAAATACACATTTAAAGTTGGGCCAAGTAGTATTGGAGAGGGACATAAAACACAGTACAGCACATGGGTGACAAGCTAGGCACGGTGGCATAGAACTGTGATCCCAACTCTCTGTAAGGATGAGATAGGACAATCCAAGACCATGCCACCCTGAATTACAAAGTGAGTTCAAAGCCAACTTGAGCTCTAAGTGAGACTTGTCTCCTCCCCCATCTTAATTGAAAAGGAAGACTTATATCATGAAATATAAGAGTATTGTACAGAACTGAGGCTCATCAAAAACAAAAACAAAAAAAATCCACATTCTAATTCTTTTGGATGTAAAACTGCTTGCTAAAATATAATGAGCATATGGAAAACCACTTGAATTTGAAGTCACGATCAGACAAGTTGTGACTAACGATTATACACACCCATGCAATCACCTCTGAAAATAATATAACCCATGTCCGTCAGCATAGCCTTTTCTCTTGCTTCCTTCAGATCCTGCCCTGTCCTCTACCTTTGCTCCTCCAGGTACCCAGTCTCTTAGTTTGCTTTCCACCATTCATTATGTTACATTTTTTGCATATCATTGTAATCTTACCATATGCATTTATGTTGGGCTTCTTTCCCTCAGCATAACTGCTTTGAGATTCATGCTTATCTTTGCATGGATTAATAATTTATTTCTTTTTATTGCGAGTAGTATTTTACTGTCTAGCTACAACTTACTGTTCACCCATTCACTGACTGATTCTTAAGTCTCTTGCCATCTCTCCATTCCTATATATTGACAATTACAAGTGATGCAGCCAAGATTATCAGTGTATATGCACTGTTTATGCACATCCCTTCATTTCTCTGGTATAAATATGGAGGAGTTGAATCTCTGGGTCATATGATGGGTCTATGCTCAAGGATTTTAAAACGTGAGAAGTTTAACAAAGTGATTGTCTTGCTTTAACTGTACGATCATTGTACATGTGAGCTTCCATTCCATCCTGCCAACACTGAGAAGGACAGTTGGCTTAGTTTCAATTATTAAAATAGGCATTCTATAGAATCTCATTATGGCTCTGCTTTGCATTTCCCAAATGACTAATGATGACCATTCTATATGCCTATTTGACGCATTGTTCTCTTTGGTGAAGTGTCTATTTCACTTCTTTGTCTAGCCTTTAATTGGATCTCAACAACTTTTAATGGGGTCTGGAGGGATGGTTCTGCAATTAAAAGCAATTAAAAGTGCTCAGGTTCAGTTCCCAGCAACGATGTGGTGGCTCACAGCCACCTTTAACTCTATTTCCAGGAGATCTGATGCTCTCTTCTGGCCTCTACAGGAACCACATGCACGTGATGTTCACATACATATAGGCAAACACATGCACACAGAATAAAAATAAATAAAACTGTTTTTTCAAAAAAACTATTTCTATATTTTTGATACCATGCTTTCATTAGATTTATGACACACCCTTGCTTTCTCAGAAATTTTATATTACATTTTCCCATTCATTCGGCATCCTATGTCATATCATTTCTGTTAAGCAGTAAAGAACCCTTAAGGGACAAATATATTTTTAACTTTTATAATGTATTATATATAATTATATGTATATATAATTTTAAACATGTAAAGTTACCATTTACAGTGTTCTTTGATCTTTTCTGTGGATCTTACTTGTTCCCACACTCATTTTCCTTCTGTTTGATGTATTTGCACCTAATCTTTCAACATGGCAATAAGTCAAGGCAATTTACAAACTTTAAGCTTCAGAAGTCTACAATGGAATCTTAAAAATCATTTGAAAATCTTGATAATGTCTTAAACAAGTGTGTAACTTTAGTGTTGGTCTCCATTCATAGCTCTCCTTGGCTGAATGTTGCCCACAGGTGGACCACAAGTTCATATACCTAGTAGATGTCTTTGAATGTTTCTCAGAGAGCATTTGATTGAAAATGAACTAAAAATATAATTGATTAAAACAAAACCTTTATTTCTATTACCTGGTAGATGTCTTTGAACATTTCTTGTAGGACATTTGATTGAAAATGAACTAAAAATTCAATTGATTAAAACAAAAGCTCTATTTTTCTTAGGGTTTTGAAGAATACTTTAGCTGGATATCCCTACTGTTCCTGATTGAAAGCCATCTTTCAGGTGAGAAATGTGTTTTCATGCTTTTCTGATCGCTTACTTACAGTATGTCTTTCCCCTTTTTATTTCCTTCACTGTGGTTTTATGCAGTTTGGTTAGACCACATTTTGATGTAGATTCCTTTTTGGCTTTTATGCTTGTGGTTTATTCTGCTCCATGGATCTACATATTCATAATTTTTAACCAGCTTTAAAATATATTTATCTAGTATTTCCTCAACTACTTTTGTCTGAAACCCCACCACCACCTTCTTGGAGAAATTAGTTGTAGTATCTTTGCCTCCTGCTGGCTATTCCAGGGTTTGCTGAGGTGCTTTGCATTTGTTTATGTGTCTATTATGGTTTTCTCTGCTGGTTTTGTTTTGTATAGCTTCTGATGCTTATGTCTACACCATTATGAACCTCCTCTCTTAAAAATTCAGATTTGTCATTTATCCTACTTGGTACTTTAAATATAAAACCCTGGCCTAGACACTCAGTCTGGAACTTTTTAAAAATATATCTTTCATATCTCCCATTAACTTCTTCAACCTGCTGTAGAACACAATATAAAAACCTTCTTAAAAGGCGTTAGCTGCCAATTTTAACATGCTTGTCATTTCTATATCAGTTATAATTGTAGTTTTTCCCCCTGAAAAAATTTTACTGTCCTCCTCTTCCTTTGAAAGCCTTCTAGCTTTTTGTTAGATACCAGAGATTTGGGTGGTTTGCTTTTCTGTGTGCCTCTTAGTTTCCATCGTTACCAATAGTCTTGAGTTTTACTCTGGGGTGTAGTTAAATTTCTCCGCAACAGTCTTATGCTGTTGGATCTTTCTTTTAAGATCATGACACGGCTATAAAGTGTTTAATTGTAAACTAAACACTTAATAGCCATGTCATGTCCAGCTAAAAATCAAAGAAAGATCTTTCTGCAAACTGGACTGCTCTGGGAATTATGGAGCCTTTTAGGCTGGCTGGGAGCCATCCCTCTGTGCACACTGGTTGCAGTTACTTCTAACTCCAACAAGTACTCCCTAGACCTTGCATGGACTCTCGTGTGAATCAGCTCTCTGATAACATCTGCAGGAAGAGTTACAGGTATCCACAGCCCTTGTGTGCAGCGCTCTCTGCCTATTAGTTTTTCACTGCAGCCTTCCTGGGTTCACAGCTCTTGTTCACCAACTCACAGATTCTATCACATACTGCCTGGATTTCCCTCTTTAGGCAGTAAATTTGGTCAGTCGTGTCCCACATTCCCTTGCTATCTGTCCCTTTGGGATCTTCATCAAGATATCCAGTATCTGCTGGGCAGTGGTGATGTGCACCTTTAATATCTGCTCTTGGGAGGCAGAGGCAGGGGGATATATGTGAGATCAAGGCTAGCCTGGTCTACAGAGTGAGTTCCAGGCTAGTCAAGGCTACGGAGAGAAACCCTGTCTTGAGACACCAAAAGGGGGGACGGGGTCTAAGAAAGATATCCAGTATCTTGAACAACATCACTTCGTTACTTTGTATATTTTGCCCATTTTTTTTAAATGTTTCAGGTAACATAAATCTATTCTGTTTCCCTTTCTTGGCCTAAGTATAATTACTGCTTTACTTTGTTAATTAAAAACTTAATCCAAGAAAAAAAAATAGTTTCTCTGAAATAAATTAGCATAATTTCACACAAAGTGAAGGTCGTAACAGTACGGAATAATGGTAGCGAGTTTGAGAAATGCCCAGTTGTGCTCTTCAGTTTCATACAGATGCAAGAAAACCTCAAAATTTTACAGAAGTAGACTTGTGAATGGTTAATAGTTATGCATTTTTAATCTAGCCAAATGTTCTAACATAGCATGAATTAAAATATATGTTAATATGATTAGAAATCAAACTTTACAGTATAAAAATTCTAACAGCAAAAGGTTAATATTAGGAAAAGTCTGATCAGAAATGGAAATATTAATAAAAATTTCAAATTATTTTCTTTCAAACTGACCTTTCTCCTAGCTTTGTCCAGTCATGAGGCCTAGAACAAACGGCAACCCAGTAGTATTTAATGCTCTAAGGGCTCATATTTTGGATTCAGAAACCCTTGGAGGAAAAGCTGATTCTCTGGGGTTTGGCCAGGTAAACAACAATAGTACCACAAATTGTGTTCAAAAAGACTTTGTTAGCTAGTAATGAGCCTCATGATGCAAACACCTGGGGCCTCCCACTGGCCCATAATGAGATAATTTGAGCATAAAAAAATGAATATGCTTATATGAGGTATAGTACCAACCCAAAGCCTATCCATAATCAAGAAGAAGGAGAAGTCAATAGATTAATTGATTAATTAATTAAAAGCCATAAATAAGATAATTGTACTTTAATAAAAAATATCAACTTCTTCCCCTCTAAAATCTAGCAATAAAAATGGATAGAAATAAGCATTTAAGAAATGACATACAAATTATAATCTTCAGAGCAAATGCAAAGTAAGGTAAAACTGTAAGAATTCAGTTGAAGAAATTATTAAGTTCTTTATTTTCTCCACCATTAACATTTTGAGAAAGGGTCTCACTGTGTAGCCCAGCATGACCACAAACATGAGACCTTCCTGTCTCAGCCTTCTGGACTGCAGGTGTGTGTTATCATTGACTCCACAAGTTCTTAAGTGCTAAAGCCAGGAAAGTTTATATGAGAAATAGGTCTTGACTCCTGGAATGACAATGTACATATTTAAAGCGTAAAGGTAGATGCAAGCTTTCATATGCTTGCTCTTATGTAAATTCCACACTTAAGGTTCCATTTGTAAAAGACACACACACATACACACACACACACACACACACAAAGCTGTGAAAATGGGTGAGGTTATTTTAAATCTAAGATTCTGCTTTCTCTTTGTGCTTTGATAACCATTTATGGCTCCATATAATATCGTCACTCTCCCTGATAAGCAGATCAGTAGCAAAGAAAAGCGCACTAACACCCAGAAACTAACACTCATTTGGAGGACATGAGCAATCTGAATAGCCCACCATAGACCTTGAGGCAATGGTACCCAACACAGGGCAGAAATGCAAAGGGGGTATAAGAATGAAAACAAGAGAAATATCTTTGCATATAACTCAATCACATTTTGAGAAATTCCAGTAGCAAAGTTCCTTATAAAATAAGAGCCAGACATGAAAAAATATATACTAAGGCAAACATCTCTAAAAGAGTAGAAAAAACAAAACATCATACACATTTCTTTCCTAGAAAGATTGTTGAGGTCAGACAATAATGCTGTTTCAAGCACAGGACTCTTGAGAGGCCAGCTGAGGACTATCTTGAAACTAATTTGGAAAAGTTACTTAAACATTTCTAGGCATCAATTTTCTCTTCTATAACATAGGGCCATGAAATAGAGCTATCCAGAAGAGTAAATAAGACAGTGCACATAAATAATTAAAACAAGATAGTCCCATAATAATACAATTTTAAGATATTAACATGATTTATAGTGTGTGTGTGTGTGTGTGTGTATGTGTGTGTACCTGTGTGTGTTCATATATATGAGTTTAGATTTCCAGTGAGGCCAGAATAGGATATCAGATACCCTGGTGCTTGAGTTACAGGTGGTCATGTGCTGCCTAACACAGATGCTGTAACTAAACTCTAGCTCCCTGTAAGAGAAGGAAGCCCTCTTACCTACTGATCCTTCTCTCCACCTCCTCTTCCAACATTATATACACCTTAAAATATGGTAACTTAGATTCTGCCTTTGATTTGTGTTTTAGGTTAGCCTAATGGTTGCAGCTGAAGCTGGGACCATGATGTGTTTTTCATTCACAGTATAAAGATTCTCGTATCCAATAAGAGAAACTGAGTCTCTCCAGGTGAGCAGAAAAATCTTTTGAGAATTAAAGTGTGGAGTGAAGAGGTAAAGTACTGAGAGTGACATGTTTACATTGAAGATTTGAATGGACTAAGAGATAATTTTGCTGCTGTCTGGTCTCATCAGTTTTCATATAAGATGCTCTTCAATAGAGACATCAAAAATAAGCAGGAGAAAGAGTTTCTGGTCATAGCCAGATCCTTGCTCAGCTAACCAGAATATGGAAGACACCTTTTTCCTGCCCTCGCCAGTGGGTCTTAGTGCCTTATCTTTGGTGATTACTCTTATGCACCTCTGTTTTCTGAGAAAGAGGCCAAACCTGAACTCACAGCACCGTTTCCTATGTCATGTGCTGTGTGTTTCCACCACAACCCTCCATTATTTCTGCCTAGGTGTATAAAAGGATCCACGTCTTCATGCTCTGATGCTTTCATGTTGAACCATTGACATCATGAAATTCCCTCGAGAAAGGATTGCAAAGCACTGTGGCCATTGTTCGGGTTAGTGACACTTGGACAGCCTTGCTGGGTTTGAATTCAACCTTAACAGATATGAGAACTCATAGGTGGATGGGCAAAAATCTGTGTGTGGAGACAAGAGCAGAGGTTAGATTGGTAACTGGCCATCAAAGAATTCTAAGGCTCAGTAGAAACCATCATGATCCTATGAGCTAATAATTTTAATAATTCTGAATTAAATATCTTATGCTAAAAAATTGGTGCTATCCTGTACATTTTTTCCTAGATAAAGCAAGAGAACCCAAATCATTATTGACTAATAATTTCTAGACTGAAAGGACTGCATAATAAATCATTCCCAAAATCAATTTAAAGACATCTACAACAGAATGGGTCACTGGCATCCTTACAAATAGGTCTAGACTGATCTAATCTTCCAGGACAGAATGACAGGGCTGCTAGATTGAGGAGAAAAAGTGGAGACAATCTATCTTGAGCTCATTGTGGAATAGGTCCTAATTCATATGACATTCTCATTAAGAATGCCATCATGGTATCCTTCATCTATGCGCTCTCTGCTACACTGCTAACAGGTGTCTTCTGGTTCCTGTAGCTCTCCAGAGTGATTCATTCCCAGGCGCACGAATTGAGATAATGAGCCCTAAGAACCTCTGCAGTTAACCAGGCTGTGCCCTCCACAGGGACGGTCCCGCCCCACTTTACTTCCTTAGACAGGGACAAAACTGCCAAGCTGCAGGAGGGGAGTCACTAAGTTTTATTGCATTATCCCTATTTATCACTATAAAGAGGGAGAGCCTGTTTGTCCCCTTTATTCCTATGGCTCTCTTCATAACATTATACTCAATGATAGACATGTAGGCTCTTGATCACCATGTTTGAAAGTCATGGCACCTGAAGGAAGATAACGAATGTGTCTGGTTTGGTTAGCAACACTACATTGGTAGGTGAATTCCATGACTGTGACTTAATCAGATTCAGAAATGTTCTCAGTCCTAGATAAAGAAATACATAATAGAAGAGAAATGTAGCACGTGGTGCCTTTGGATTCAAACACATAGAGGCGGCCTAGATTGAGAACGGCTAAGAGCTTGGACTCTGGACCTGCCTTATCAAAGCCTCTGAATCCTTAGGCTACTTTCCTAGCACTGTGCCCTTGAGTCACTCACTCAATTTCTGTGGTCCAAGGTTCCTTTCCCAGCTCCTATTTCTAGCCTTTCTTTATACAACACAGTCCCTGAAGAACTGTTGGTTCCATTGAATTAGCCCTGGAAGCATGAACTAACAGATGAAAATGGAAAGCTATAATCAATGGTCTCAGTCATGATATTGCATCCCAAAGAGCTTAAATTGGTTAGGCTGGCAGTTTTTTAACTCTGTTATTAAATGATCTGGATTTATGCATTCATGTCAGCAATTAACATCATCTGTAATAGCATTTCAATGGCAAAATGGAAGAAATGGTTAGAACTTACTTTGTCCTGACTTACAATGTCTGCCATTGTAGCTGAGTCTCAGTAAGGTTAGAGACACTACTTGGTTAGAGACAGAGATGATTTGTCCTCAAGGGAAATCTGGTTTAGGCTGTTTTGTCCCACTTACAATTAAAAGCAGTTTTCACTAAGTAAATGGACCAGGTATGCCTGTTTTTAAAGGCCCCATTTTGTTCTATTTTATTTCTTTTGGAGATAAGAAGTATGATTTTTAATAAACATCGAGCAATCTACGCTCCTGTGGGTGTGAAATAGTGATACCTCTAGTAAACTCAGCAGTCTTTGTGTTTCTTATCTCCACTGGTTAAAAGATGGTGGTTGGCTCTGACTGTGTGCATTTCACTGCCCCACCCTGAGGGAAGTCTGTCTCTAGCTAAGTCTAACTTCATCTTGACCTCATAGAATACCCTCTGTTTACTAGGAGCACTGAGGTGGGCTTTGGAGACTGGCAAGTCTAACACCAAGAGAACCACAGAAGTGATATCTGCTGCCAGTCTTTCCTCCTTCCTTCCCTCCTTCCTTCCTCCTTCCTTCCCTCCTTCCTTCCCTCCTTCCTTCCTCCTTCCTTCCCTCCTTTCTTCCTCCTTCCTTCCCTCCTTCCTTCCTCCTTCCTTCCCTCCTTCCTTTTCCTCCTTCCTTCCCTCCTTCCTTTTCCTCCTTCCATCTTTTCTTCCTTCCTTTCTCCCTTTCTCCTTTTCTTCCCTCCTCCTTTCTTTCCTTCCTTCTTCTGTCCCTCTGTCCCTCCCTTTTTTATTATCTTCTCTCTTGTTGCTGCTTTTTTGAAACAGTATCTTGCAATGTAGGTCAGGCTTGAACTAGTGGCAATCCTAAAGTATTGGTATGACAGGCATTCTAGGCTCTTGTGTGCATGTGTGCACGAGGGTATGGGTTTGTGCATATATGCATGTGGAGGCTAGAATTCAGGGTTATATGTCTTCCTCAACTGCTCTCTAATTGTTTATTTATTTGCTGGCATAGATCTTACAGTGAATCTGGAGCTTTCCAACTCAGTTAGGCCTCCAACACCCCCTTAACACCAGGATTACAGATGCTAATGCCGGGCCTGGATTTTTTCATGGGTGCTGGGGATCTGACTTCAGGTCCTCATGCTTTTGTGCGAAACACTTTTCTGACATCTCCCAAACCTCTTCTATTCTTTTTAAACATCAACTTCCTCTTTTAGAATTTGTTCATGTATCTGAGGGAGTCCAGATTTTCTTGGGAATTTACTCTTGGTGGAAGGAACTCTGCAGGCATTGAGAATCTAGAGGACTAAGGGTTAATGGAACTTTCTGGAGGCTTGTTGATTTCTGGGACTAGCCAGAAAATCAAAAGAATAGGATAAGAAGTAGAGGCATGGGGGAGTGAGGTTGTGATATGGGTGGACTGGTCTTGGAAGAAAGATAGAGACAGGGGAAGGGAGAAATTTCTGAGATCCATCTCAAGAGCTAAAGCATCCCTGAAGTGTAATATTTCACCAATTAATGGTGTGTTCAGCCCTGTTCTGATTACAGGGCTTTTTGCCAAGCATCTTAACCTTTGATTCTGAGAAGCCCATATGTAAAACTTGAGAAGAATTAATATTTTTCAAACATGTTAGCAGAAGTGATCTGCCCTAATCTTGGATGAATCTAATCTTTCACACCAAGGAGAATGCCCGTGTGCCCACACACGGTGTTACACTCTCAGTGGCTAGTCTTGAATTTCACATTGCCTGCCTAGCCCACAGCAGGTCAGCTTCCCTTCAACATGAACAATGCCACCATGAAAACTCCCACAGATGGACTGTGACCGAATGTCAGATGGCCATACTGTAATCGTTTTGGGGAGTTCCCATAAGTCCTCTCCTGTGAGAGCCTGGATCCAGTAACATACCACATTTCAAACCTTTCGATTACTCTAATGCAACAAGCTAAGAGGAGGAGCTAACATTCAGTGGTCAGGAAGGACATCACCTCTCACTGGCAGTGGTCTCAGCAAAAGGGTGACTCTCCCAGTACTTCAGGTACAATGATGGGACAGAGGCCATAAGCCCAATGCCTCCCACATGGTCAGGCAAGACTGTCCAGTGGTATCAAGGATAAGTGAGTTTTCAATATCACCAGTAATAAGACTCAAGTTGTCACTGGTAGGTTCAAAGTGTTCAAATGTGTTTTTACAACTTTATGTTTTATTTCGTTCGTGTTTATAAATGCACATCTACTTAAATTTTGCTTTTAATTCACGTGCTCATAAGCAAATATATTGAGTCAGTACCCCTTACTTAAATTCTTCGGAGCAAAAATATTTTGAATTTCATTTTTCAAATTTTGAAATATTTTCCTGGACCCACTTAGATATAGAAGCGAATGGGATGCAAATCTAAATATGAAATTTACTATGTTTAGCATACTTCAAATGCACATATTTTCACATAACCTGAAGGCAATTTTACACATTTTTAGTGTACCTCTTATTCTGACAGTAACCTTCCACACAAGGCCAGGTGTGAAGTTCTCTGCTTATGGTATTGTGCTAAAGCATAAACGCTTCCAAATATAGGAGTACTTCAAATTTTTGAGTCCAGGAAGCCTAACCTGTGATGTGCTGAGCATCCCTACTTTACTTTGAATGTGCTTTAACCCTAATTTATTATTTTATGCACATAATACGATTTAACAACTTCTGGCAACATGTCACCCACATAGAAACACATAGCTGGCAGAGGGGGAAGATGAGAGGTTTCTCATGGGAACTTCCTGCTCTTGTGCTTTCACTAAAAGAGGTTGTGGGCAAAATAACAACAACAGCAACAACAATAATAAATATCCTAATCAATATTTACAATTCTTAAATAATAAAGAATAAATAAAAATTTGAAATTAGTAGTATTGTACCTAATTAACATTCATATTATGTGTACACATGGGTGCCAATTTGTAGACACTTGCACGTGAGTGCAGGTAAACTGAGGCTGGAGGCATCAGATCCCCCAAGAGCTAGACTTATAAGTGGCCTGAAGAACCTGATTGTGTGTATGTGAGGACTCAACCGCTGAGCCTCTTGTTCATCCCACTCCAGGAATGTTTGTAAGACACACTGACGTGGAGAAAAAAGGACCCAGTTTTCCAAGTCTCCTGTCTGGAAAGGGCATTATCTAATTCTTTACATTCTAAACAGGAAAAATGTTGCCTTGTTAGGACTTTCCTTCAGGATCAGGACTTAATGTTTCTAAAGAAAGATAGGCAGAACAGTTTACAAGGAGGTTGTGTTTGTTTCCAGATATTCCAGTTACTTAAAAACTTGAATAAAAACTATGGTTGGAATTTCTAGCCTTGTGCTTTGCTGTGTTTTTATTGTTGGAGCATAGGCTGAGAGTAGACTTCAGTCTCTCCAATCTGAATCGGAAGAACCTCGCTGCAGAAGAACACTGCAAACTGGTCTTCCGCTTTGAGGGCATTTACTTTCTTCTACCATATCGGGTCATATAAAATTAAACTACTTAAAGAAATGGAAGACCTTGAATGTGAGCATGTTTTGAATAACGAATAACTTTTTATTTTGAAACGACTACAGAATTCATCAGAATGAGAAAAACTAAGACAGGAGGTCCAGTTTCCTGCTCTTTCTCGTTGGCTACATCTGGTGTCCGTAGACAACAATAGCAGACCAATTTTAGTTTCTGCGATAGCTTTCTGGAGAAATCTCAGATTGGCGTTCATTTCACTCATGCGCGCCCCTGTCCTCGTGCACCCCACCCCCACCCCCACCCACCACACCGCAACAGCTCTCTCATTGGAGGGCTTCTGTCTGGAGTTGTCTTCAATCAATAACAGCCTTCTCGCAGAAGGAAGCTGGGCCACCTTTAATTGTGACAGCATTTCTCCTTGAATCTGGTCGAGCTCAGGAGGCTTGACACAAATGGAAGAGTAATTTGGGGTCACAGTTAAGACCCTTGTTTGAAAGCTTTCACTATCCATGACCAAACAAAATGACCTGACAGATTGGAAAATGTTTATGTGATGCATATTGTTTTGGTCTGGTTTTGCCAGAATCCATTTCTACTTTCAGAGAAAAAAAGGGGAGGGCACAACATTTAAAACAAAACATCTTTTAAGATGTCTGAGTCTTTAGATCCCATTAGGAAATCAAGTAGCTACCCTGTCCTCACCAGCCGGTTTGTATTGTGTCTGGGTTGCCTTTTACATGGGGATTCTGGGAGTACAAGACAATTTTTAGGCCATGCTTTTAAAGTGTAACATTTTAATAAAAGCAATCAGGAGCTACAGCTGGCTGGAGGGAATGGAATGCCATCCAGCATGGTTAGTGCATTTCCTGACACGTCTCCCTCCAGAGACCTTACCCGGCATCACTAATCAAGTATGGGATTATTTCCCATTGAGTCAAATAATACCATCCTGCAACATGTCAAGCTTCTAAGACCAATTAATTATATTTGTTAGAAACGAAACCCTACGTGGATGCTAGAGGAAGGCTTCCCTAAAATGTCTGGTTTGAAAACACTTAGGAAAATCAATTGAAGGGAGGAGATGACAAAGCAAAATATTAACTGTTACATGGGTACATTGTATTGAATTAAATTTGACTGTTGCGTGGGTAGATTATTAATAATGTTGGGATGTTTCTTCATAGACTCATCCCTAGGTCCTGGTATGCTAGCTATCAAAGAATTGATACATTTTTGCTGAATTAATGAGCTGTTGACAAGAGTTCATATTTGGTTTGGATTTCGTTTTTAGCAACAGCATGATGTGGTTTCAGAGAAGGAAGCCAGTCATAGGTTGGTAGTCCTTTTAGTGAAGGTGTAGGCAGCCTGAGCAATTTCTACACTTATGACACTAACACCATTCTCCAAGCCAAAAACTCAGGAATCTTTCAGTTTTTCTTTCTACACATAGCCAGTGAGGGACTAAGTCTGCTTCTCCAGTACATGTCATTGTCATCAACTCCGTTTGTATAAAATTGCCCAGGTAATATCTTTATTGCTGCATTAAATCTTCAATTGTTAATAGAGTAATTTTTTTCTTTTGCTTAAAACAACACAGAATCTTAATGGGATATTAAATTACAAAACCAGTTTTGGCCTATTAAAATAAGAGCATGTTAGGGTTTATGAAAATTTGAATAATTATGAAAGTTATTCTTTTAAAAGTATTTTAAATTTATTTTTAAATTATGGGCATATATGTGGTGAGTGTGGAAATCTGTACATGACTGTGGAGGCTGGGGGAGAACACTAGGCAGAGCCCTCCAGGGCTGAACAGGAAGCAGTGAGCTGTCCCATGTGGCATCTAGGACCCAAACTCCTTACCCACTGAGCCATCTCTCCAGTCCCTAATGTTACGGTTCATGAAGTTACTAACTATGAAGGTTTTGAGACAAAACTCAGAGATTTTGAATACTTTCTTCACTTTCACCAAAAGCAAAGACATGCCGAATAAAGGCAAATATTTAAAACAAAATATTAATCTCAGAAAGCTGGGTATATTCACACCTGAAACACAAACAAATATCTAGTGAGGAAAATCAAACATTACTTCAGGGGCTTGAAAATTAGGACAGACTACAATACCACCATGATGGCATTTAAAAGGGAAAAGGTAGTCGGGATAACAACATTTTAGAGCCTTCCAATCAGTCAGAATAATTTAATTCAAGTTGGTCAATTAAAAATTCACCACAGTATACTAAATGGAAGACAGCATGAAAAAAAAAAAAAACCCACAGGGAAAAAGGAACATATATCAAATAAAGATGACTCCTATAAAGTTAAATATCATGTGTGTTGGATCAAGCAATTCTACCCTAGAAAGCATGGGTATATCCATAAGTAAACAGTGGTAGCTTCCACCATAACACTTTTTACAGTTGTGAAGACACTGGGCAAATGCACTACTCATAAAGAGATATACTGTAGACAATATAAGCTAAAAAGGAAATGTTAACTGTGACAACTTTCTGGTGAAATGGTAGGTTTGTAACCTACTCAGAAAACCAATTTCCATATATATAAATGTATATATATATATATATATATATATATATATATATATATATATACACATTCCAGATTCATAGCACTGGAAACATCTGAAAATAACATACACCGAAGGTCTTGAGGGAGCTTTAGCTACATAGGATACTTATTTTGACACCGGAGGGAAGGCTCAGTCAAAAAAAGAATGCATTGGTTTTGTAGAGAATCAAAGTTGGGCTCCATGAATGTGAGGCACAGGACCTCCAGTTCCAGCTCCTTTGGGGAACCCAATGCCATCTTCTGGCCACTCTGGGCCCTGCACTCACAGACATACACAAGGAAACAGCCATAATTAACAATAATAAAATCTTATTATTCTCAAACTAAAGCACTCATTTCATTTTTTTCTTTACAAAGCCAATTTGAAGCAAACATTTCTGTTAAATCTGGAGTGTAAGATACATGATGGTCTGATAGACTTTTCTTGTATTTTGTTACATATATTTGAACACACCAGACTTAAAAATAACATTTAAAAGAAAGCTCCTTTCTTGCCTGATTTACATAAGTTAGATAAATGTTTTTCAACAGGCTATGTCAAACAGTTCGCTACTGAAAGACTACTTAGCCAACGCTTACAGATCTAAAGAAAATGACATCATTTTAAAAGTAATATGGTTAAAGACAATTCATTTCACTCACTGATACTCCATTCTTTCAAAAGCAGTCTCAAATGTGTTTTTGTACTCTCCTGAAATTTTTTGTTACCTTGGATGTAATGGCTAACGTTGGTCATCAGTTTGACAATATCTAGAGGCATCTAAGAGACAAGCTCTAAGCATGTCTGTGAGGGGTTATCCAGAGCAGGTTCTTTGAGGTGGGAAGAGATGCCAATTTCCACGGCATCATTCTGGGGGCTGAATGAAGAGGAGAAAGTGAGCTGAGACCCAGCCCTCATTACGCTCTGATTCATTAATGAGGGTATGATGTAACCAGCTAGACTTCTGATCCTGCTATCTTGCCTTCCTTGCCCTGTTGGAACATGCACCCTGGAACAATAAGATGATAAATGCTTCTTCCCTTAAATTGCTTCTCATGATGCATTTTGTCACTCCAATAAGAAAAATAACTGATACAGAAACATGATATTGTTTTACATTTAAATAGTGCTTATTGGGGCTCTGAGCACCTATTCTTGGTGCTTCCTGAATGCGGACTGCGGACAGGATCTTAAAATCTCAGCTTTAATATTCACTCTTCAGTGTAAGATGGCCTCTTACCTGGGAGAGCTTATTGTCCAGAATTTTCTAAGCAATCCCACGTGTTTCTGAATTTAGGATTCACTCTAAAAGGGCAACTTAGAACTGATAGACAAGGAAAGAGTTCAGTCTTTGGGGAAAGAAAAAACATCTTAACGTGTAAAGCATAACACAGACCAAAAGTCTCATCAATAGAAGGAAGAGGAGAAGGAGAGAGGAGGAGGAGGAGGAGGAGGAGGAAGAGGAGGAGGAGGAGGAGGAAGAAGAAGAAATGGCAAGGTGTGGATAGATTACAAGAGCAGGCCTGGGAAGATACCTTTCCTGGTGAGATGTTTACCTTGCAAGCATTGAGGATCTGGGCTGCAAGTACCCATGTAAAAAGGGCCAGGCACAACAGTGCATGCTTGTAAGTCCAGCTATGACTGGAGGGAAGGCATAGGCTGGCAAATCCCTGGAGATTGCTGACCAGCTAAACTAATCTACCGGCCAAAGTTCTAGGCTAGTGAATTACTCAGTCTGAGACAAAAATGTGAAAGACACTTATGGGGAAATGGTCTAGAGTTCCCTCTCTCTTCTATATGCACCTGCACAGAGGCATATATGCAAACCTATATACATACATGTGTACATACACACACACACACATACACACACACACATATTTTACAAGAGTAGAATGACAATGAGGAAAAGATATGAAGAGTTTATCATCCTTAAAGCTATCTAGAGTCATTTCTCTAAGTACAGAAAAAAGACATAGAGAGGAAAAAAAAAAAAAAAACCAGAGGGAAAGACACACAGTCATGTAACAAGACAGCAAACAGTAGCTCATGGACATACAGAAAGCCAAATGTCGAGGATGCTTACAGAGCATCTCTGAAGGAAATAAGTTGAGGAAGGCCAAAGCATAGGTTGATTCGTTCTAATTCACTTCAATAGGACAGCTAGTATGGAGCCCAACCATGGTAAATGCCACTCACTGGCCCTCTATGCAGTGCTTTGGTTCCAAACAAGGATGCTGAGTTCGGTAACATAAGCTACAGAGGACAAATTTCCAGCATCCTCTTAAAGTCCATTATAACTTTATCCCTCTGTGCTGGCCAGGGGAAACCTGAGTGTCTAGTCATGATCGAGTGTTGCTGGTAAGGAGGAAGACCCATTTGAACTCAGTGTCTGGGAGCTTGCTACGAAACAAGATGGAACACACTTCCTGAGAGGCTCATTTAAAACTGGGTAATGGATGCTTCATCGGTTCTCAAATATTGTAATTTATCAGATGTTTATCCCACAAAGAAATCTTCAATTAAATTCCAGTATTCAAGATAACTGCACTGTCATGCCCAAGGCAGTGATGAAGAGTCTGCGTTAGCTCTTCAATAGACCAGAGCTTAAATATAGGTTCAGAATTTTGCCAAGTCTTTATTCAGGCTGAGCTTCTCTCTGAGTCTCAGTGTCCCCATCCATTAAGTATGGCTAATAATACATACTCAGAAGGGTGGTTTGGTGGAAATAAATTATATTAGGCAGGTAAGATTTTTTTTTTTTACCCTGCAGAGATAGCATAAATCCACCCTCTGTAGCCTCCTAATGGTGGCTGCTTGTCTGTGGGCCTGTAGTGGTGGGAGACTGCCAACCCTCATAGCCTCAGCCTAACACGGATACAGCAACCCAATCCCCTACAGATACTTCAGAGAAGGTTTCTCTGACCAATAGAGAGCTCTCCATTTCATCTTATATTTAAATTGGTTCACACTGCCTCCCTACCACTTCTAAGTGCTGGGTACAGGACACTTAGAGTGGAGGCTGAAAAAATGGTCACCCAGAAAGAGTAGTTGGAAGGGACATACTGAATGGTAATTTTCAAAATGCAGAAGGGACGATCATCATTAACAATGACCACATAAAATCCTGTGTGCATCTGTTCCCACAGTAGGAACACGTCAGGCGGTGGAAATTTGATGGTATTTGAATTGAGTTTTAGCTTAGTGGATTGTCCCATTCTCTAAGATGGATATCTCAGATTCTACCCAGGCTGTGTTTATCTAAAAAAAAAAAAAAAGCAGTCTTATTTCCTTAATAAAAAGAGCCAGGCAGAGAGGAACAGAGCACAGAGCCTTGAGTTTGAGGAAAATGGAAGAAGCTGTGGATATTCATATTCACCCAGACTCTGGGCATCTGTATACCTACAGCAGAACCCTATCTCTTATGTCATACTGGTATTCCTGAAAGCGACATGGTGATGAACAGTTGCCACAGCAACTGTGAGAGAGAATAGGATATGGGCTACACTGTGAAGGCAGAAGTATTCGATTGTGACCACAGATTACACAGGAGTAAATAACAGTCATGAATCAGCTAAGCAGAATAAGGACATAGCTTCCTTTCCATTCACTCTCCACATTCTAGTTTTCTGAACTTATAGAGTAGGGAGCAAATGTGAATATTAAACATGACACTGTAATACTAAACAATTTCTCTGTGCTAAATGAAAATACTGAAAAAACAAAAACTGAGGCTCCCAATCCTGGATTCCCAAGAGAATTGCCTAGAATGTTTGTGACAGCTAACCTATGCTTGAGGTGTACCCTGAGAATTTCTGATCCTTCCTACATGTGATTCTAAGATGAAGTAAGAAGAATGACTATCTTTAGTCTTTTCAGGATAAACTACTAATTAGTAACAGTGAACTCATGAGACAATATATATTTTATGGGTTAATAGGAAATTTCCTTAATAATTTATTATCTAAACAACAAGAGGAAACAGGCCATGTCTTCATTCATCAAGATAAAGAGTTTTAAAGTACAAATTTCCCCTGGGGGTTATATCTTAGATAAATGAGCATGTAAGAGTTGAGAGAGCATTGGATTGGAGTGACCATATTAGAAACCCCAGCAGAGCACATATTTGGACATTTTGTTCTCCCCAACCCCATGACTAAGTCAGAGCTTACCAGAGTCCACCATGTGTTGTACCTCAAAGCCTTGCTCCTCACCAGCTCTTCTATTTCAATCCCTGTAAGGTAAGGGGAGTCTCACACAGATCTTCCTAGGATGGTTTGCCTAATTAATTGTAGATGGCTCTGCTCTCCAGGGGACATCTGGTCTACCAACCCATCTTCAGTCTAACTCTATTTTCTTCATACCGGGTTGGGCATGCAGTTACTCTTGGACATTTGACAATGCCAGGACCAAAGATCCCTGAAAGTCCACAAGAAAAGAGAATTCGTACTAAATCCATCTTCCATTTGCACTCTCCGACCTCCGTGGCCATGCTGATTTGTATCATACAGTCCTCTAATAATTTCTGAACTGGATTAGTAACCAGTCGGTTGATTATCTAAGATGTTCTGTGAGAGAAAAGGATGTCTTCTTTTGTATTCATCCCAAGATCCTGTTTCCTTGCCTTACTTGGTCTTTTTCCAGCTCTCTTTTGAAGGGACCATGGTGTCTTTCCTGTTTCCAGAATAGCTTTGTACTGTTTGGTTGTTGTTGTTTAGTTTGTTGTTTGTTTGCTTGTTTGTGGGTTCGTTTGTTCCTTTGTTTTGTTTTGCCTATGAAGGATGTTTTCTTCAATGGTAACGTTCTCTTGGTTCCCATTTGGAGGTCAACAGAGATGAAATGAATAAGAAATTGATGATCTCTAAAGGTTTTACTCAAACTCCCCCGGATAAGCCCTTACGTGGTCAATTAAGGTAGTACAATGTTTATGTCAGGTTTGTAATCACCAACATGCTATAGTTTTATCAAAGATGGCCTGATACAGTTACCAATAAAAGGCAAAGTGTAGGTTACTATCTCACCAAATTAAATTCTTTACCTTTTATACATATGATCCATACCTTAGAGAAGGAGTCAACTTTCAAGAGAGAAGATAACTCTGAATATATCTGAAACAACTGCTCTTCTCAAATATCAAGAAAGCAAACATCTGAACCTATGCAGAACAGAGGGTTCAAAAATCAGTAATAAGACTTTCCATTTCAGCTCAGCAGGGCCACCCAAGTGACATTTCTGGGGAATAGGACCAACTTCCAGTAAATTAGCAAACATATACCACAAATGGAGATATTCCATTGAATATTTATAAGAAATAAAAAATTGAAGGTATATTGAAAAAAAGTTATTGTTGAAATGCCTTATGTTTCAAGCTAATCATTTAAACTGAAAGGCAGGATGCTGTCAGGATAGAAGAATAATTAACATTTTATGAGGAACTGTGAGGAAGTGTTTGTTAATACAAAAGGGGGAAATAAAAGGAAATACTTCCCAAGTTCACTTTGTTTATTTCATGTTTCAGAGACAGACGTTTTAAGTGTGTTTGGTGGCATGGTGGCAGAAGGGACTTGGAGCCAGGAACCTGACTGTGACTAATGTGGTCTTCATTTCCTTCCTTCCTCCTTGTTAAAAAGAGAATAAGAACTGGATTTAACGTCTTCTGCACGTGTTTGATTGTGTATGCAGCCCCTCTCTCAAACAGTCTCAGTCAGTAGGTTTGGAGGAGGAAAAGTGTCTGGATATCCTATCCAAGAGACAAAGGGAAGCAAGTCAGAGCCCAGTTCACCTTGCATTTCTGAAGAGATGTGCCCCACAATAGGTCAGGGTGTACTGTGGCTTCCGTAATTCGCCCAGGACATTTTTGATCTGTGAGTTTGAAAGTCCAATTAGGGCCTATAACATACTCTAAAGAACATGTGAATATTAGTGAGCTTTGTTTGCATGCGTAAAATATTTGAAGGAGATAACTTTATATGAAGAAAATGTTTATTTACTTGTATTAGATGCTGAAAGTCTAAACTTCATAGCTCAGAATTCGTATCGTTCCTTGGCTGCATGCATCACTTTATAATGTAGGTAATGACAGGAGCAGATATCAGACCTAGGATTGCATACAGAATGAAGAGGGGGAAGAGGAAGAGAAGGGGGGCATCACATTTGCTTTTAAAACAATTCTTTCCAGAGAGATACCACCCAAAGTTTTCACTACCTCCCAATAACACAGGTAGTCTGAGCCATCAATCACAGAGGAGTTTTGAAAACTATCGACCATATTTATAGCACAGGACTGTGTTTGCTCCAGTTTCTGTGTCCCCCAGTGTGCTGACTGTTCAGATTGCAAAGCTCACATTTAGTCAGGACCTGTCAAATTCCATCTCAGGCTCACCCTGGTTGTTCACCCACCACCTCTACCTCTACCTCATTACAGTCTCAAAGAAGGCTATGAACTTTTGTCTAATGTCCTAGGTTCCAGCTTGCTTTGCCTTTGAAGATTGTTAAAATTAACTTATTTTATTACATATATGGGTTTTGTCTGCATGTATGTGCCTGCTGGGAGCCAGAGGAGGTCAGAAGAGGGCATCGGAGTCCTTGGAACTGTAGCCACAGAAGATTGGGAGCTGCCATGTGGGAACCGGGAATCAAACCTGCTCCCCTGCAAAAGCTCCAAGTGTTCTTAACCTCCGAGTGCTCTTGTACCTTGGTCTGCTTTTTCAATGCATCCTTCCGTGCGTTTTGAATACACGTCCCTGGCTCGTGGCTTTCAGGTTCTTACTCGGGCCTGCATAACCACGCTGCTGATTCAAGGATGTCAACCATCCCTTCCAGTTGAGAAAGGCTCTCCAAGATTTGAATCTATTTAGCATTGCAAATCATTTCATTCTATTTTCTTCTCCTATCCTATGACTGAGCCAAATAATAAATGTCACGCATCCACGATTCTTCTGGGTTCTTCCATACTTTTATCTCTGTATTGAATTTCTCTTTATCTCCACTGGCTCAAGGAATAACAAAGGTCAAACGATATAACCATATTTTCCTAAGACATCTAATTTAATTTTTGTGTACTCCTTTTACATGTGCTTTTCCCTCAAAATAGCCAATTTTATATATGTCTACATTTTTCATTATAAATCCATTTGCTATATAATCATGATGGATTTCATTTTTAATAGTTGTTTAACTTTCCATCTGACAGAGTGCAATAATTTATTGAAAGGCATTTTCTGTGAATGGCCTCTCAAGCTCTTTTTAATTTTTTATGTATATTTTTAACTGTTATAAACAGCATTGCAATTAATAGTCCCAGGGACAATATTAGTTTTTGTCTTTATTACCTTTGGTTAACTTTCCAGGAGTGAAATTACAGGCTAAAGGTATAAACATTTTATAGTCCTTAGAAGTATACTGACAAATGGTTTTTTAAAAATATACCAATTTTTGTTGCCATTTATAGCAAGTATACTCTTTTTTTTTTTTTGTTAAACTTCAAACTTACTGGCTTAAAACAAAATAAAGCCATGTTTCAATATCATATTAATTTTTGTAGTTTAGTAAATGTAATTCTGTTCTACTTTCAGCACTTTAATATTTTATGTAAATTGCATTTTTATTAGCTGAATGTCTAAATTTGAAAGGTCCATTGGCCACGTCAACCTTATTGTCTATGGCACTTCAGCACAGTTGTTGGTGGTACATATATAGTATTCAGTATGCATTTTTGCTGTTAATAAACATTTATTTACTATTTAAGACTAATATTCTTGACTAATCTATATGAGCTTTTATAACTAGGAGTATTAATTTTGTCATCATTTCAGCAAACATTACCTTTTAATTTTAGCTTAATATTACTTTAGAAAACAAAAAATATATAACAAAAACTATTGCTTTGCTTTTTTAACTACTACCTAAAAACTGTAAAGGTTCTGCTTACACTCATGCTAATATATCCTTTCAAGTTTTCACCTGTTGTGCTGTCTCATTATTATTTGAGCTTTCTTTGGGAACAATTTTATTATCTTGAACCAAGACCTGTCCTCTATGCTCTCTCCCAGATCCCATTTGGTCACGTGGTTGCTGAATCTACAGCCACTGAGGGCTCTGAAGCAAAGGCTTTGATTGGGACCCCTGGAGCCTCAGCTTCCCTTCTATCCATGGGGGTATATATATTTTTCTCCTAGGCAGGAGGGATTTAAATTAACACAGCCAACACTCTGAGATTCAGGATTAAGTCACCATTGCTGTTATGTTGGCCATAAGCCTCCCCATCAGCTTTAATGACAGAGCTCCTGCATGGACTGGATGCTGGGAGTCTGATACTTTAATGTGATTATTTGAATAAAAGGATGCTTTGATATAGACATTTTTATATGGCCTAGAAAAACAAGTCATTAAATTTTAGGTATATTTCCATCATTAAGAAAAAGTGTTCGATTGATACTTCATTCTGTCTCCTAGCTTCACTCCACCTGTCTGTCACCTTATTGATCATGCATGACCTTACCTGGGAGCAGAGAAAAATAAAAATAAAGATTAGGTTTTTAAAAACATCTTTGTAAGGTTCATCATAGACTCAGCCATTGAATTTCTGTTTTGCTTTCCATTATGGAATAATTTTAGTATCATAACTCATGAGTATTGGTTAGGGGTCTCCAGAGAAGCAAAGGCTATAGAAAATAGAGACAAATTGATCCATAGAGAGATGATAGGTAGATAAATTTCAAGAAAGAGATGCATCATGGGAGTTGGCTCCTGCAATTATGAAAGCCAAGAAGCCCCACGTAGGCTGTGTGTAACCTGGAGAAACAGAGTCTGTGTTTCCATCTCAGTATTAACCTTGGAAACCAGGGTAGCAAATTGGGTAATTCCCATTCCACAGAAGAAGGCTTGAGAACTTGGAGAGATGTGGTAACTCTGAAGCCTGGTGGCCTCAAAACCCAGAGGTCTGAGGACTGAGAAGTACAAGTAAAAAAAAAAAATTGCAGCTTGCAGCCAATCATTCCTATTGACGTCTTGTACTTCTAGATGGTCTTCAGTAGGTTCTACGATCCCTGGACACATTGACAAGCAAGGATTGACTCAGCATACTTCTTCATGAAGGCCCTTCCCCAGGCACACCCAGCACCCAGCACACACCTATACTGGCTCAGGTCACTCAGCACATACTCCAACTACCCTATTGAATATGTATACCCTTTCCTACCATACCTACCTGAGTTGCTACCATATGAGTAGTAAGCCAGCTCTTTGTCACAGTATCTTGTATATTTCTAGGTATCATTTTCAGCTTCTCTTCTTCTACTTCCTCTACTGCTTGTTCCCTTATGAAGGTCCATTGTACCATGTCTTGCTTCACTGACCTTCCAGGATAGCTGTGTTTCAGCTATGCCTGTCCAGAACACTGCTGGTTTTCCTGTGGAAACATTCTGGGCTTTTCTTCATCTAAGTGTTTAGCCTTATTGCGCTTTTCAGGGAGGCATCAAAGCCCTTGTCCATTCCCATCTTTTGCCACCTGCTACCCCAACCAATGCCACTTTAAAGCCATTTTTTATGACGATGATCTTATCTCCAACCTACCACAAAGACCTAGAAAGGAAGAGTTGGGACATTTTACATCCATGTTTCCCAGGTCACATTAAAATGCATCTGTTACATAGGCAAGAACAGTTCATCCTTCCCTGGTCCTCTGCTTCAATCCTGAGTACTTCTCTGCCATAGTCTAAAGGGCTGAATAACCTGTAGTGAGAATTTTGGTTTCTTAAAAAACCCAGTTAAGTTAAGGGGCTGTGTTTTTGTTTTAACTTCAGGGGTGGGATATGGGGCTGCTTCACATTGCCCACAGCAGCTGACTATGATTTGTCTAATGCTCTGGCATGGGTGTGATTCTGCCAGTTGAAGATAGTTTGTGTTTGGAATTCTGGGCACTTTTCAGGGGGTATAAAAATGCTAGAGCCCTGAAAGATGCAGTGGCTGCTGCTGCTCCTCACCCTCCTGCTGCTGCTGGCTGCTACTGCTCCAGTTTGTCAAGGAGTCATGAGCAAAAAGAGGAATAGAAGAAATTGGATATCCTGACAGCAAAGATCGAACTTGCTCCCAAGGAACTCAACATCCTTACTTAGCAGGAAGTAGCTTAACAATATCAACACCCCCTTCTCCTCTAACCTTCTTTCTCTCTTAGTGCTGTGTGTGTGTGTGTGTGTGTGTGTGTGTGTGTGAAAGGGATTGGGGAGGGGGTAGTAGATAAAAGAACCCAATAAAGTAACCAAAAAGAACGGTTACACTGACTCCTTCTCCATCTTAGTTTACACTGTTGATCTCATGGAGAGAAAAAAACCCAGATAGTGCAGAAAGGATAGCATGCTTTTTTCTACTTCTGTGTGAGTAGCACATACCTCATCTCTCCTCAGGAATGCCCCACCATCCTCCCAGGATCGAAGCTTCAGCTGCCATCTGATTAGGCACTGTCTGCCTGAAATTCACCATCAGGCTCTGTGTGTCAGGCAGTCCTCCGTCTATCCTCTTGTTCTCTGGAAAGAGTTGGAGGAAGTAGACATGAGGATGAAGCCTTCACAAAAGTGTTGCTGTTGAGCGCAAGTTTTGCTTATTCTTGGTGGTTTGTTTTCCTTTGTTTACAATAGTTTCCATGGCTTCATTCCTGTGGCTTCATACTATTTTCTCAGGTCAGGAATCTGAAAAACATCTGAGTAGAAGTGGGGCTTAGGTCATGAATATGGAAAGTCAACTGGCCATTTAGGAAACATAACCAAAGAATTACTGTGACACATTTCCCAAAAATGGTAAAACTGTTCCTGTTCAACCAGGAAATATTCTCACCCTTTAGTGGATCATCAGCTTTGTGGTTACCAGGAGCCCTAACTGCAATCAATGACCAACTTGTGTTTTATTTCCTAGCATTTGATCATCAGAGGTCCATTTATGAAATGCTCTCTTTTTTCTTCTGCTTCTTCTTTATAAATCCCAAAGGTTCTCACTAGGCTATGACTGGTAGTATTACATTATAGATTGCAATGACCTGGGCATGCTGGCACATGCCTGTAATCCCAACACTCAACTGGAGAGGTAAATTCAAGGTTATTCAGTCCATGTAATGATTTTCAGACTAGCTTGAGCTGCATAATGAGAACCTATCGCAAAATATCTATGTATGTGTGTACATATGTATGTATGAACTTACCTATTGATATACAGATACATAGTTATTTTCTTTCATGCTGTGTGTACAGTGCACTCAGGCAAGGAAATGGAAAGACCTTCAAAGTATAGAAAAAACACTTAGTTTCCTGTATCCACGTGTTTATATGATTTTTAACATCCTTTCTATTTGAGAGGATGATGTTCTTGGTCTAATCAAAATTAGGTAATGCCCTCACAATGAAAAGAAGACCACATAAATACCTCTTAGTTACTCTTCTGTTTCTATGATCAAACACGATAGATAGAAGAGACTCATGAAAGAGTTTAGTTTGGCTTATGGTTACAGAAGGATAGGAGTTCCTCATGGTAGGGAGGCATGTGACAGACATGGAGGCAAGAACAGGAAGCTGAGACCTGACATCTTCAAGCATGTAGCAAAAAGAAGTAGGTGAGGCTTTATAGTCTCAAAGCCTGCCTGTAGTGACATACTTCCTCCAGCAAGGTTGTACCTCCTAAACCTCTCTTAACAGAGCCACCAACTTGAGATCAAGTATTCAAATACCAGGGCCTCCTGGGAAGCTCTCATCCCAACTACTATATTAGGAAAACAAAACTGGGACAGAGAGTTGAAATAGATACATTCACTTTTGTTCTCAAATGTCATGCTGGATTCAAGGAAAGCAGCAATCCTGTATCATAACCCTATTTGTGAAATGGTTATGTGGTCTTGAACTGATTATTATGCAATATCAAGAAGGGAAGTTTAATGTCAGTAGAAAATCAGAACAAACCAGATCCCAGGTAGTGAGTACCCACTACAAAGGTGATCTTAAATGAAGAACTCATAGCCCCAATCTTGATATATACCAAACTCTTCCTTAAAAATTAAGCCTCTCTACACTTGATAATTTGTGTTTTCAAAATCTCATTAGGGGTTGTGGAGATTTCTCAATGGTTAAAGTTCTTACTTATCACACAAGCTTGAGTGGTAAGCTGTCTAATCCTCAGAATCCCTAGAATGTTGGGTGGGAGGACAAGCAACCTATAATTCCATCCTTAGAAGGAGAAGAGACAAAGGAACCACAGAGCACAAGTCAGGGAGATGAGCCACACTGGTGAGTTTTGAGCTTGGCTGAGAGGCCATGTCTCAATGAATAAAGTAGGAGGTTGGCCAAAGATCTCCTGATATCCATTTCTAGCCTCCAAAATAAACAAACAAAAAATACATGGATTCATGAGAACCCATCACATGAATCCAAAGCATGTGCGCATATATGTGCCACACATACCCATGGAAAAAGAGAAACACAAGCATGCATGCACCTGTGCAACACACACATATACACACACACAGACACACACACACACAGACACACACACAAAGAGAACCAAAACATTTCTACCAAGGTTATCTCTTACTGAATTTTGCTACGTGTTTGTTCAGCAGTTCAGAGTTGATTTTTATATTTTAAAGCATTTTATGTCATTTCGTTTCCTGAAGCCAGGTGGATCATCAACCTTCCTTGCAACGAGGGAAGGTGAGAGGCTAGGTTTTGGAGAAACTAAAATACCTGGAAAGAATCTGGGACTCTTAGCAAAGCCTGAACACGTTTTCGGTCCACATTTTTCTTTTCTGATTTTCCTGAAGGGCCTTTGATTTCTGGGGAAATGCTGAAGCAGCTCGACCTAGTCTTCCTCACAAAACTGAACTCATCCTGGAGACTTTGACACATCCCCCTTCTCAGAGAATGATGTCTTCTCCTGCTGAATGGGTTTCTTTAGGAATTAACATTTATATCCTCCCCACAAGACACTCCAGGGTGCGTATTACAGACAAGCAATGATATGCCTTGCCAGTTAATGGCACTCAGTCAAAACTACCAGGGCATGTCATTATTAGGTCATAATACCCACCCTGGAGTGCCTTACAGCTTAATTGTTCCCTCTTCCATTCCAGAAACCAGCAAAAGACATATTTTGCTAATGTTTCTGCTTTGTTAATGAGTTCAGAATGGATGAACACATGTGTTCCGTCTCTCCTGCCTATCAAACACGTATTAGGAAATAAATGCAGGTCGCTCAATCCCCGATTCCAGCTTGCATATTTTACTACAATAAGTTTTGTCATGACTCCGATGCATTGGAAGTGAAGATTTAGTATGCAGAGTCTGTCTAAATATTCAGACATTTAAAACTCAGGAGGCATCCCCTTCTGCCGATGTCCTTAGCATTTATCTCCCCATAGCATCTGTTTGCCTGCTAAGAATTTCCATTAATAGAGTTATGTTTTAATCTGGATTAGAATCCACAATAGATAGCTCCCAGTCCTTTTGCGTACAGCGTCAGTGAAAGCCTGAATCAAGATGTAAGTGGACGTGGTTTTCTTTTCCTAAGTTCCATTCTCCAAAGCTCTTCAAACGGAATGGGAAATTCATTACAAACCTTAAAGTTACCATTCATTCTTCTACCCCCAAGCCACAGTCTCCTGACAACAGCCGTTTAAAAACAAAGAAAGAAAACACTGAGAGAGTTACTGAAAGACAGAGAGAGGGAGAGAGAGGGAGGGAGAGAGAGAGAGAGAGAGAGAGAGAGAGAGAGAGAGAGAGAGAGAGGGAGGTGCTGTCTAGGAATGGAAAGCCTCCATGTTCCTTCCAGTAAGGAACCAGCGACAGAGCAGAGGAACAACATTGGTAAGAGTTAGCCTACGGCAACCATTCGTGGATGGCTCAGAGCAAAAAGAGAGCAAGTTTGGTTAAGGTTGTTCAATCTTTAATCTAGAACAATCAATAATCGATAACAAGGAAAAAGATTTCCTTGCCATTTAAAACCTTCTACAAAGCCTGGTTTGGAAGACTATTTCACTGGTGAATCCTTTCAAACATTAGAAACTCAAGACAATTTTGTCTATGTTCCTCTAGATACAGAAAGAGAAGAAGTTCTCAGTTCACCTTTGAAGGCCTGAAATAGCATGCTATTAACATCGGCAAAGCAGGACTGGAAAGGTGGTTCAGAGCTGATACCCACACAGCCCTTATGGAGGACCAGAATTCGGTTCCCATTACCCACAACCGTCTGTGGCTCCAGCTCCAAGGTATCTGGTTGTCCCTTCAAGCCTCTGTGATCTCTGAACTCAAGTGCACATAGCCACCTCCCCACCCCACCCCCCACATACACACAATTGAAAAATAAAAGAAATGTTTAAGATCAGGCAATGTAAGGAATCACAGGAGATGCGCTCTGTAATGATACTATGCCTAATGGGGAGACTGGATGATCCTCCCCCCACCCAAGACTGGGAACAAGACAAGGACATTTCTTATCATTTTTAGTTCACATCGTACTGAGATTCTTAGAAACCAGAAGTCTTAGCAACAATAGTACACTGAAGTCTTCTACAAAGTATGAGACGCAAGGGATTGCTTTAAAACAAACAAAAGCAAAACAGGCCTCATCAGAAAACACTGTGGTGGTTCCCCATTGGTGAGCCACTCTTTGCTTCTACAGATCTTGATGGAAATATTTCATCTTTCAGCAGATCATCATTGCACTCTAGGGTGGGCAAGATCATATCCCTCCTCCCCTAAGATAGAGTCACACATGGTGAGGTTCTTGAATCTTCCCTCCACAGGGCAGACCTTTTGGGGATCCTGGAGCCATCAACAGGAGCAAGCAACAGAGGCCAGGCTGTGGTCCCAGCTCACTCTGTATGTATCCCACAGTGAGTTCGCTTTCCATTGAGATTCTCCCTTCATCAAGGTTATCCGTCCAGCAGCAGTCGCTAGCACTGAACCCTTTTATCAGCACCACTTGGTAATTATAAAATATTTGCAATTATACAATATGTTAATTCTCAGGCATCTGCAAACAGCTTAATCAATTGAGCGAATTTTATTATTTCTACTCTAAACATTATAGACTCACATGAAGTCTCAGAGATCAGTAAATTATCCTTGATGGTTAAACTGCTGCCAAAACAATCAGAAGTTTTATTTGAATTTATTAGACTTGCTGCATTATTTAGCCAGCAAGATTGAGAGAAACAAGAGAAACAACAAGGCTAGCTGGAGTCACACTGGGAGGCCTGAGAAGTCCCTGGGAATTATAAGAGGGGGGGAAGCCATCTAAATTCAAGGAGAGCAGAAGTCATCAGAAACCTTTGCTGTCTAGTTGAAATTAGTGATAAGCTGTCCTCTGGAGGCATCTGGACTTCACAATGCTTCCTTTCATGCTGTGCTTGGCTTGTGTGTTCCCACATCCGTGCACACATGCACATACGGGTATGCCCTAGATGATTAGACCTATACTTTATACAGGCTTGCACGTGCAAATGCCATGTGTTTATAGCTATGATACTGAAAAGTAGCTTTTAAAATGCCCGCTATGACTTACTATACTCCCCAAAGAGAGTAACAGATGATGTACCTTGCCAGCATTTGTGTCAAAATGTATCCAGTGACAGCCACAGGGTCCTAGTTATAAGGCTAGCTTTTATGAACCTCAAGGCTCTTCCCTCCTTTGTTTTAAAGTTTTATTTAATAATAATAATAATAATAATAATAATAATAATAATAATAATAATAGTACCATTGAATAGTCTGTAAGTGGTATAATTTTTATGACAACTGGATATGGCTTGGAAGACACATGCTATCTATTTAAATTTTTATTTTTATTTTCTACGTACGAGGGTTTGGACTATATGTATACCTGTGAACTATGGCATGCCTAGTGCCCACTGATCCAGAAGAGGGCACTGGATCCTCTGGAACTGAAGTTACAGACAGTCATAAGCTAGTAACATGGGTGCTAGTAATCAAATCTCCATCCTCTGAAAGACCCAGTGCTTTAATCCCCAAACCATGTCTCTAGCACGTAGAACATGTTGTTATGTACCTGGTTCAAATAACCCTAGCTCATGGAGAAAGACTGAACAGATTTAATCATGAAAAGAAGATTAAGGCAGATTGATTGGTCTTTTCTTCTCCATTAGAGTTACAAGCTTCTAACTAGGAGGGCCACACATGCTGGTTAGTAAGTCAAATAAATTATTATTATTATTATTATTATTATTATTATTATTATTATAAATTTTTTCTTTTAAAAGCAACACACTCAGCTGTTCTATTGGGCAGGGCATGGACAAAAGTGACAATAGGGATTAAAGTGAGGTTTCCACACATGCAGGGCAGGTGCTCTACCACTGCGGTATGTCTCCAGCCCTCCTTTCTTGTTTTGTAAGGAATATATTTTAGACAGGGTCATACTAGATTGCCAAAGCTGGCGCTGCATTTGCAAACCTGATTTACTGTCTCGGTCTCTTAAGTGGCTGGGATTCTGGGCCTGTAGCACTAGACAGTGCTATGAATGTGTGCTAGGACTAACGGAAAGTGCTTTTGAGGGTTAGACGAAGGGAATCAGAGATAGAACTTAAATCATCAACACCATGTTTAAATTAAGACATTTTTTTTTTTTCAAGACAGGGTTTCTCTGTGTAAACCTGGCTGTCCTAGAACTCACTCTGTAGACCAGGCTGGCCTTGAACTTAGAAATCCACCTGCCTCTGCCTCCCAAGTGCTGGGATTAAAGGTGTGCACCACCACTGCCCAGCAAATTAAGACAATTTTAAAACCCCAACTTAGACATGCACCTAAAGGTCTCCTGACTCTGCCTACTAACCTCTAGAGGTCCTGTTAACAAATGCAACTCCTGATCTACAGTCTGGCATTTTCTATGGCTTGGTGGAGTATTTTGCTAGCATATAGGTCTGTGCATCCTGCATGTGCAGGGAATAAGAACCAGAATCCTCTGCAAGAACAGCAGGTGCTCCAAACAGTTGAGTCAACTCTCCAGCCCAGCTTGTTTCTTTACAGAGTAGAGGTCGAAGAGATCTGTGTGCAAGCACACATTTGAAATAGGGCCATGTGCAAACACACATTTGGAAGAGGTCCATGTGCAAACACACATTTGGAAGATGGCCATGTGCAAGCACACACTTGCATACACTACCTTAAGTCAGACTTTCCAATGTGTAAATGCAATTAACTGGATGGGTTAAGAAGACATTTCTAGATGTTTGCATCTAGTCAAGTTGTCTGAAAGTGTTTCTGTGTGGGATCCCGGCAGATTGCTTTCTATTCATGGTCATGTGTATGGCATTTCTCCTGAAAATTTCTTGCTCTGTTTAGCAGATCTGAGAGACTTGGCCAAATTAGAATTTTCTTTGCAGATCAGTTATTTGAACTGGAATAAAATGAAAAATGCGTGTGCTTCTTTTGGTCAGTGATTAAACAGAATGGCATTCCCAACTGACTAAATCTCTGTCACAAAACGAAGGTGGGGAGAAAAGCAGTGTACGTTTTTTTAAACATCTAGGCAATGTGCTGTAGGCTACTTAAAGAAACACTGTGCATAGAAGACTGAGAAAGAAAGAAAGGCAAAGTTGTGTAACCTTGGGACCAGAATTGAAGCAGGAGGTAGCCTCTGGCTGAGAAGGGAATGTTGGGTATCAGCCCTGTTTTTAAGGAAGGCAAGCATGGAAAAATAACAGTCAAGTTCAAGCAAGTAAAAAAGATGTCTTGCTAGTTTCATTTCAGTTAAATACAAAAGGTTGAAAACAAAAGAAAACAACTGTACACTGATGTGATATTAGGCTATTGTCAGGGACAGCTTTCAGCTCTTCTTCGTACTTTATCCTAGGGACTCATGTCTAAGATCAATGTCAGG
>JADRCH010000173.1:4541100-4575153 GCA_019843965.1 Rhynchomys soricoides
TTCTTCGTACTTTATCCTAGGGACTCATGTCTAAGATCAATGTCAGGCCATGCTTCCGAACCACCTTTACAAGATGGACTAGATGTAGTCTGTTGCTTGAATAACTGAGTTAGGACTAAATATTTACATGAGATCCTAGGACATGTGAATGTAACCCATGCAGCTTATTTTTATGTCAGTTTTGAATAGACTAATTGGCCTAGTTAAGGCGTCAGGAACATCATGGAAGCTCCATGGTACTGCATTTAATCTCAGCAATACAATCACCCTCTTGTTGCAGAAAGAGTAAAAAGTTTTGTATCATACCCTGAACCCTTAAAATATTTTCATAGATTCAGCTGGAGAGCTAACTCTGTGGTTAATAACATGGCTTGCTCTCACAGAGGACTCAGGTTCCATTCTCAGCACCCACACTGAGGGCTAACAACTGCCTAGTGCCCAATGCCCAGAGTGGCCAGAGGGGGCGGGTAGACTCCAAGATCTGGACTACAGGCTGGAGTAAGCTGCCTGATGTGGGCACTTAGAACAGAACCCACGTCCTGTGTAAGAATAGCAAATGCTCTTATCTGTGTAGTCTTCTCTCCAACATGGTACTCAAATGAGCTGGCAATGGTCAAGCAATGAAATATCACATAATGTGGTTCAGAATTAACTGGATCTCTTCTCAGTCTGCACATGGTTGGTTATTCATGAAACTGTATTTAATGGCATTTAATTTTGTTATCTAATGTAGAAATGAAGTCTTGGTCATTCCCATTGTCATTTTAAATGCCTTAAATCTAAATACTATTGATGCAGTTGGCCCAATAGACCTCTAGAAACAGTTAATATTGAAATGCTCGTATGTAACGGGGCACAGGCAGACAATTATCAGAGAGAGCGCAAAGACTAACGGAGGTGGAATCTTTACCTGTGATACTAATGGTGATTCTGATTAAAAGGAGAGCAGCTGAGAAGCTTACAAAGTCAGACTCCTTCGAACAGTGTCCCCAGACTTAAGGTCTCTGACAATACACAATACACAATACACAATACACAATACACAGAGTTTCAAAAGAAGATGTACACGTTGGTTTAGTCATGATGATTCCAAGGGTTATTCTAATATAAAACCTAAATTATAAAACAAACTTACATACATATATAACTCAGGACTAAATGCCCAACCAGAAATTAAGAGTTCAATAAATAGTCCGCATGTTTTCATTCTTCCCAAAATTCAAGGTCAAAACCTAATCAGCAATGTGATAGAATTAGAAAGTAGTGATTTGAGGAGGTGTTTAGGTCATGAGAAAGAGTTTTTATAGATAGAACTGGGGGGTCCTCCTAAAAGAATAAGATCAGCCCCAAGTTCCAGCCTTCACCAGGTACCCCATCTGTTGGCTACTTGATCTTATAATCTCAGCCTCTAGAATCATAATTGCTCACAAGACACCTAAGTCTATGCTATCCTATAGCAGTGAGAATGGATGCAGACATTTTCCACCTGTAAAATAGGCTAGCTCCTATTGATTATGCTTTTTAAATATATGAAGGGCCAGTGAAATGGTTCAGATAGTAAAGGCACTTGCCACTATCCTTATGACCTGAGTTTGATCCCTAGGACCCACGTGGAAGGAGAGAACCAGCCCCTTCGATCTGTCCTCTTAACTATGCACCTTGGCACATAGACATGTGTGCTTGTGTACGCTCATGCATGCACGCACATGCGTGCTTGTACATGCTCACACACACACACACACACACACACACATTCAAGTAAAATAAACAAATGAAAAATTAAAATAAAGTGAAACAACACTACTTTACAAAATAAAAACCATAATGGTAGAAGAAAAAGTTAGAATAAATTATGCATGCAAATTAAATATTTCACTTACAAATATATGTATTCATAATTACATCATTTACATAGAAACAGACTAAACAGACATATATTAACTTTTTCTTCTTCTTTATTCTGTGTTTTAATTTGCAAGTTCCCTCTCCCAACATTACCTCAAGAACATTACACTCAGAGAGTTAAGAGAAAATACAACAGTAATATTTATTTTAAGTGAAGATTATATAGATTATAATTTCTGGATGCTAAAGAGTCAAAATGTACCCATTACAGTCTGGATCCTAAATTAGACCAACTGGGCATATAAACCCATAAGCAGGCATCCCAATAATTCAAGTATATGCTTTTCAGTGAGGGTCTCTTTATCTTTATAAAGAAACTGCTTCAATGGTCATTCGTTTATCTAATAACAGATACTGAATTCATAGATTAAATGTTTTACTGTGTTAAAATAACCAAATTAATTGGCAACTATAGGAGAGGATCTAAGAGAGGTATTTGGTGTGCGCACTGTCTTTGTTTCTTCAACCTGATATCACAGGAAGTCTGACCATGCTGTCCGGACAACTATCCTCATGTCTGGCTCTGTGGACAATTACTTCCCTGAGGAACATTCCAGTCATGTAGGGACCATAACTTAAAGTGGCTTTTAAGGACTTGGCTTCAAATCTCACTTGCTGGTTTGACTCATAACAAGATGCTTATGGTGCAGTGCTGTTGCTTCCAGGAGAGATGGTAAAAGAACTATTAATGACACTAATTAAGATGTGTGAACATCACTTAGAACCTCCTCCTTGCTGCTTTCCAAGTACAAGCTATGTTACCTAACACATTAATTGGTAATGATACAAGTGCATATCTTTCGACTACAAGGTCAGTTTTTAAAGCACAGCTTTTATTATTAATGTGCTTTCCATTCCCACACAGTCCACGTAGCGATTCCATTAACAAACCTTGCTGTGCTCCACCTTAAGCCCATTGCAGCCATAACTACTCCTATCTACCCAGAATTCTTTGATACTGTGGGTTCCACACCTCAAACCTTTAAATGACCTTAAATGTCGATATTAAAGTACTGTACAGATACCCAGAATCTATTTGATTAATAGACTTTTGCCTTCTGCATTTTTAAATCTTCCCATTTCCTTACAAGTTGGACCGGATGTGCAAAACTCAAAAGCTATCTATTTGAAGTGAACTATTCATCTATCTGGATTAAACTTTGTGTATCTAAAGTACAACTTAGCACAGATTTATAAAAATTAAGGTATATGCCCAATTAATATAATACTGTGCTTGTAGATAGATACTCAGAATTCCCAATGACTTAGTATGGTAGAGTCAGAGGAAAAAATCCTGGAGAAAAGAAATGGAGGCTCTAAAACTCCAAGATCTCAGCGCATGCGGGGCATCTCTTTTCCGTGGTCATACAAGAAGGTCTTTTGGTTGTCTTCTTTTATGAAGGAGGTTTTGGGTTAGTATAAAAATTGTGGGTATTTTTTCCTCTTCTTCTAAATATTGACTGTTTCCAGTATGTGGGATCGCTCACTGTCGCCTGCCAAGCGTGCTTCCTTAATGCCAGCCTTTGCTCACCATGTGGCTTGATTTGGGGACATTTGTCTTCCTAGCTGCATATCGACCTCACACATCCTCACAGAAACCTATTTTCATTCCTTCGTTGAGTCTGAAAGGCATAGGTCTTTAACCCAAGAAAGTTCTTGCCGGTTAAGGTTTATGATTGGCTTGCCTCGGCTCTGTCTTGTCTCCGTTAGATTCATGTCAGCTTCTTCTCTAAATCTCACATTTACCTTTGCTCCCCACTTCTTTTTAATATTTATCACTCTCTTTTGCATTCTAGGAAAGCTCAAAATTATAGTCCATATTAATGTTTCAATTTTCCACAACATCAGTTCTGTTCTTTACTGCTCCTGACACTGAGTTAGTGACTGGTACTCACAATTCACTCACTCTATTCCCTCTCAATGCAGTCTTTCCTTATCGCTAAATTTTCTTATAGCAAAATCATGGAGATCATAGTTTGCCTTTGATAGTTATGGTATAAGGACGTTTGCCATATTTTCAGAATTTCTCTGAAGTTCTTTCCAGACCCCCCCCACACACACATACAGAATCATGTTCCAATTATATACCGTGTCTTCATCTTCCCTGTTTCCGAAAGGATAGGATATACCCCCATTTTGGGGGGGGGGGTCTGAGTGAGGACAGGGTATGTAGCTTATTTTTGTTTTTCCTCCTCCTTGGCAGTTGAAGGTGAATAAAATCCTACAGGTTTCAGATTTCAGCCTTTAAGGACGTTTTGACAAGGTTGATGCATAACTCAAGTTTCCGATCTAACTTTACATCTCATGCTTCATCACAGCTATACGGTAAAGATAGAGGTCAACTGTGTACATGGTTTTTTGAGGAGAGATGTATTTCTCAGAAGGACACATTTCATATGCTTCTGATTTAATTATGCAAAGATTGGATAATATTGGTGGAGGTAGATGGAGACAGACTCGGGATGCATTTAGGACAGAATGGATTATATATAGAATGTAGAAAAGCTAAGAACATGAAAATCCAAATGTTTTTGAAGGTGTCTCTCCCATATTTCTGAGTCATTAATCCTAAGTTTCCCTGAGTCTAGATGCTTCATAGCATTTACCCACAAGGTCCCCAAATGATTTAACTGAGACTTGCTAATGAAAGAAGAGAGCAGATAATATGTAAGCTGCATTCCAGGTGGTACCAGCATAGCTCAGAGGGACCGCTCAGATAGATACTTCAGATTCTGAATTCTTCAGACTCAGGTCCAAGAGCTGAACTGCCTAGAGCATAGGACGCTCCAGTCTGACTCCTCAGAAAATAAGTTTGCCACTCCAAGCAGCATACTTTGCGAGTGAGAGTGTCTTCGTGGATTCTTTTGTTCCTCTTCCTGGGTTTTTATGGTATTTCCCCTGAAATTCTGGCTGCGGATACAAAGTTGGTATTGTTTCCTTGCTCTCTTGGAGAATTTTCTTCCTTTGTGTACCTTCCAAAATACTTCAGAAGGGGTGAGAAGCTGCCTCAGGAACTGTGAAGCACATGCCACGTTGGTTCTAATTTTAGTCCCAAATCACTCAATTCTGTTGCACAGATAAATGAATTGTCACAAACTATTTACAGAAGCAAATTGAGAACAATTCTCTCTCCTCCTCACCATTCTCCCCTGAATCAAATCTTCGGGGGGAACAAATCTGGTTTTAGTTGTTTCTTCCTCGTTGTGTGAAATCATGTCAATATGTTAACTTTCTGCATATATTAGTCTAAAGCTTTCTTCTAATTAAGTGATTGTTACAAATTAAAAGAACTTGAAGCTTTACTGCACAGACAGCGGAGACTTTATTCTAAGCTGGAATCCTGAGGGACTCATGCCCCAGAGGCTGCAATAGCAAGCCCTGCTTCCACGAGAGGTAGAAAACTTAGTTCTGCTGTTTTACTAGATAGGGACCTTTATTCTACATCCCTAGGTTTCAAACTCTTGCATACTTATAAAGAGTAGCAAAAATAAATGCGAAGCTCATCCACATATTATACTACTAAAAACTGGGTTTCTAAATTTCAACCAAGCAGGCAAACAAATGTCCCAGATTATCCCAGGGACGGATGGGTCATGGATGACAGATTAATTTATGCCTAGCAGCCAGCCTGGCTCCAGATACTGCCAGCAGCACCAGAATCCCAACCGTGATGATACTATCCAAATGGAAAGATATGTTGCTGGGGGGGGGGGGAGACAGAAAAACAACTTAACGATGCAATCAATTTTTATATCTTTCTGAGGGAACCCAATCAGATTAAAGACGTTTTACAAGCAAGGTGGCAAACAGGCCTGGCTCTCTGTATACTGTGCCTTAAATATAAAATGTCCCACAACATGTGCATGCTTGACTTAGTTCACAGATGATGGACTTTGGGAAATTAGGGAATTCTGAACATTCTGAGCACACCTGGCTCTCTGCAGATCTGCAGGATGATGGCTTTTGTTAGGAGGGGATGCAAAGGAAGACCTTGGGTTTGCCTGGAGGAAGTAGGCTACTGAGATTGCACTCTTGGAGGTCATAGCCTGCCTTGGTCCTTCCCTGATCCCCTTTTCTCTGCATGATGGAGACCACACAGTGAGCTGTTCTGTTTCACAATGCTCCTCTGTCACCATGATGTCTGAGAAACCTGAACCCAAGAGTGAAAGTCAGTCCTCTTTTAAGTTGCATACTGTAGTGTTCAGTCACAGGGGAAGAGTAAGGAATTGTACATTATGTGGTTTGCAGCATGCATCTTCTCGGCTCTGCTAGGTGATTTCCAGGCAAACACAAAGCCAGTTCTTAGAACAAAGAACATGATAATCTTGTTCTCTTTTCAGCTCTGGAGGACTAGGCTCACACTAGTGCTGCTCGGAAGACTGTCCTCAGGTGAGAGCCCAGAGCAGGTGTGGTCAGGAACTCACAAGGTTGTATGCTAGGACATTCACAGGGTGTTACTGAGAAGAGCCACACTTCAGAGAGGAGATAATCGGCTCAAGGATGCTGTTAAACTTGAAAACTCTGGCACATGAGAGTTATCTGATTCAATAGATTTTCTCTACTGTACTTTCTGTTAAATGCTATCTTTGAAAAGAAAACCCAAATGGTTTTTAAAATGTGGTAATCTCTGCAAAAATGTCAAAAATAGAAAGGAGAAAAAATGTTAAACACTGTTCCAGAATTTTCTGCCTTACAGACTCATAACAGTGGAGGACTCCATCAGCTTTGTTTCTAGAAAAGATACTTTTCTGTTTACATGGCATTTCATAAACACAAAGAATAGCCATTGGCTTCCTTCTTCTTTTCTTCTGCAACCACAAAGAACTGACTCCACTCTAAGAAATATTTTGTGGATGGTACACATTTCTTCTACCCCGTGAGCAGAAGAAATGTTGGCATCAACATTTTAAACAGAAAGGAGAGAGAGACAGAGACAGAGAAAGAGAGAGAGAGAGAGAGAGAGAGAGAGAGAGAAAGAGAGAGAGAGAGAGAGAGAGAGAGAGAGAGAGAGAACTGAGACATGCCCACCCCCACCAAAGGAAAAAAATCAAAAGCACAGCTCCTGGCAACTTTCTCAACCTGGAAAACAGTCTGGAAGTCTGTGCCTTATACAGGATTTGCTCCTGGCAGAGAACCACTATTGTATTTGATGATTTTATCCCACCAAAGTTACAATCATATTTGTGTTTAACTTTATACATCTCAGACCAGTGAAACATCTTTAATAGGCTTCACTGATAATCTACTTAAATCAGAAGTTAAGGAAACCTCTGTGTAGGTTTGCATGTGTGGGTGTGTGTGAGCATGTGCTATGTGTTCAGGTTGTGGTGTGTGTGTGTGTGTGTGTGTGTGTGTGTGCGCGCACGTGTGTGTTTGGTGTGCTTGCGTGTTGTGTGTGTTTGCATGTGTGGTATGTGTATATGTGGTTTGTGTCTCTCTGTGTGTGTGTGTGTGTGTGTTTGCGTGTGTGGTATGTGTGTATGTGGTGTGTGTGTGTGTGTGTGTTGCAAATTAGATTGCTGGCAGGAACTGTCTTCTGCAGCTTTCCCATCTTCGGTCAATAAGACAGAGAGGGTCTCTTAATCAAGCCAAGGTCTTATCAGTCATCTTCTTCTGGGGACTCCCTGGCTCCCTTTTCCCAGGATGGAATTATGGGGCCTGCTGCTTACCCAGCATGTACTTGTGTCCCTGGGATCTGAACTCTGGTCTCGTCATTTGTGCTTTTATGGCAAGCCCTTAACCACTTAGCCATTGCCCTCTTAATGAAGAAAACTAACACCAGTTTCTCTATGTACTTTCAGATTCTAGAGCAACATCTGGTATACAGAACTACTTCATACACATTAACTATATCACAATGTACAGTATTTATTAAGAAATATTTATCTAATGATCCCTTTTCTCTGTAGGTTGGATGTAGACAAGATGAAAGATAATTTTTAAAAAATCCATCAGAACACTTAGCATGGTGAAGGAGGCATATTTCAGCAAATTATTAAAACATAAAGTAAATACAGCGCTGTGGGGATTAGAGGATGGCTGTGACCCACAGAGATGAGAAATATGTCGTCTACTTGGAAATTAACAGGCCCTCTATAATCAGAGCAAACCTTAGAATCACAAGGTAACTTTGACATGCCATTCTGTCCCTGTGCACAGTCTCTTTGTGTTTTAAATGGTTTATTTGATTGTTGTTAGTCTGGTCAATGGGAGTCCTAATTAACATTGATTATGGACATTTTAAGGTTGTCTCCTAGGGAGACAGGAATCAGGGAAGAAGCATCAGAGGAGTCTTGAGAACGTGTTCCTGCCACACCAAGAAGCTGCTGCCATGTCTTCCAAAGTGCTGCACAACTGTTATGAAGCCTGGTCTGGGCGTTGGCTTAGTTTATTTTGCTTTTATACTGTCCCTTCAAATGTTGTGTTTCTCAATATGAGGAAATTGGACAGTAGGAGTTTGGGGCTGGGGGTTGAGGGTAGGAAGGTAGCTCCTTGTTTCTATAAGACATTTTACTGTGCCTAGAGATTGTTTCTTTGGGGGGAGGGGAAGAAAAAGGTTTGTTGGGCTTACACTTCCATATCATTGTTTGTCATGAAAAAAAAGTAGGACAGGAACTCAAAGAGAACAGGATCCTGGAGCAGGAGCTGATGCAGAGGCCATGGAGGAGTGCTGCTTGCTGACTTGCTCAGGCTGCATTCTTACAGAACCCGGGACCACCAGCCCAAGGATGGCACCACACACAATGTGCTGAGCCCTCCCTGAAAGAGTCAAAGTGGTCAAGGATACCAAAAGAAAACTTGCAGAATTAACTAACCTGGGCACATAGGGGCTCACAAAGACTGAACCATTAACCAGAGAGCATGCATGGGAGGGACCTATTCCCCTACACACATATGTACAGATGTACAGTTTGTTCTTCATACGTCATCCCTAACAGCGGGAGCAAGGGCTGTCTCTGACTCTGTTGCCAGTCTTTGGATCCCTTTCCCCTAACTGGACAGCCTTGTCTAGCCTCAATAGAAGATGCACCCAGTCTAGGACTTGATGTGCCAAGGAGGGTTGATATCCATGGGAGACCTTCCCTTCTCTGAAGAAGAAGGGAAGGGGGTATAGAGGGATGGGAGGTGAGAGGAAGAGTCTGGGAGGAAATCTGAGAAGGGAAGCTCTGATCAGGGTGTAGAGTAAATAGAGATTGATTTTAAGTGTCACACCCGGGACTGCTACTGTCACCTAGTGAGTAAAGGTCAGTGATACCATTAAGTATTTTCTTACAAATGCAGAGAATAGTCCTTTGAGAAGTACTCATCCCAAATGTTAACGGTCCTGAGGCTGAGACACCCTTGCCACAGGTTGAAGTACTGCTCTAGGACAGAGTATACACTTGTATGTGTCAACAAGTGCATCTATTCAGTCATGTGGGTTTTGTGCTTTTATGGTAAGCCCTTAAGCCACCTAACCATTATCTTCTTAATGAAGAAAATCAACACTAATTTCTCTGTATATTATTTATAAAACTAACATTATAACTTTGAGGAAATCTATATGCTTATCAGCATGTCACAAAGGTATTAAAACTTGCTTTTAGCTTTTCTACTATCATCTCCTGGGAGAGACACAGAAAGCCCCAGGTGCTTTAGATACTGATGGCAACCTTCTGAAGAACCAAGTTAACACTCTGTAGAGAGGTTCTAGACGCCCCTCGGCAGGATCTTGGCTGACATTGAAGCCTAACTCACCACCACAAAACTTAGCTTGTGATTTTTTTGGGGTTGACCCCAGCTTCTAGAACTTCCAAAAAAAAAAAAAAAATAGCCAAAGCAAAAATTCTTAGTTTTGAATTAAGAACTCAGTTAATGAAACTGGAGAGCTTGGTACCAAGATTCGTTTTCTTCTTTTTTGTCTTCTATGACACACATTTAGTAACCAGGCAAGCTTCATTGGAATCAAGTTAAGTGAAATATTATCTATAATAAATGAGGTTTCTGGTGATTATTGTGTAGGAAAGGTTCTTGGGTAATAAAGCCACTGTGCTTTGTATGGCTGTATTCTTTTAGGCAGAGGAGGGAGAGGGAGGGTGCTCTATTTTGTGTTTGACTTTTTTTTTAACATTTCGATGAGCTTCTTTCCATTCTTCCTGTGCCAATTGTAATGTTTTATGATTATTCATGGCTGTGACAATGGTGCTTTAGGCAGTCAATAGCAATTCTACTTGTTGAGAAGAACATATAATTCAAATTAGACCAATATAGATTTTCTCCTTCACTTTTAATGTTTAGTTACCCAGTTAGATTTTAAACTGATGATGCAACATTTAATAAATGATTTGTAGTAATACTGAACTGACACTAGAAGTAGATATTTTTTCGCTGTTGCTTTTAATACAGAGGAACAACATAAAATATGAATTCACTCACTTAAGATCAAGTACTTGAAGTTTATATATTGAGGTATATTTCCATGTATGCCCTGGAAGTATTAGGCTGGCACATTAGCCAGCAAATATGCAGCTAAGTAATTTGTCTTAATGAATAATAAATTCATGCAGAGTTTAGGTTTGTAGCTGTTAAATTTGTGATATTCAGAATGTAATCTTGAATACATATTATCTGTTACTTAGACATTTAAAACTGAAATAAGTAATCTTTCACTTAGAAAAGTCAAATGAAAGCCTCTAGTGGGTGACGAAGAGTAAATTGGGAGCTGCACTCATACATGTATTAAAGCACGAACCCCAATATTGCTATATTGGAATAGCACCTTTAAAGACATAAATTAAAATTAAATAGAGTTGCCACAGCCAGACTTTGATTTGCTAGGACAGGTACCCCTAAGAAGGGGATGAGAGACCAGCTCCCTGTACTTGCCGAGAAGAGAGATCATGTAAGCTCATAGAGAAAAAGAGATTGTTAACAAAACAGAGGAGAAGTCTCACTAGAAATCAGCCCTGCATGCCCTTGACCTTAGACTTCTGGCTTCCAGACCTGTGAGGAAAAGCTATTTCTTTGGCCATTTAGTCTGTGGATCCCGTCTCTGAAGCTTAGGGAAATTAGCCCAATGTGGCTTTCAATATACTCAGAAATGCCTCTTATCAAGCCACTACTAAGATCCACCAAGTAGATCCTGTCACCATTCTTAAATCTAGGTGAATGATCAGTGACCTCCTAGAAACCCAGCAGACATGCCCCGCCCCGCAACCCCATAGCAAGGGCAGCAGCAATCAACAGAAGCTCAAGATTCTACAAGGTTCATTAGGAAAAAAAAAAACAGTGTCTTCACAGAATTAATGTGAACCAGGTAACAAAAGCACTAGGGATTTTCTGGACTCATTGAATTGTAAATGAGCAGATAATATTAAAACTATCCAGCTAAGCCCTCACCCTTAGTGCCTGGGAATGGCTTGGTCTAATGGGAGGGCCAATGACATGTGTAGAACTCTGGCTATATTGGTGGGTGTGCGGCAACATGTGGCTGAGACAACCTCCTTGAATCTCAGTGTGTTCTTCAAGGAAAACAATAATAATAGCAATGACAGTGTTAGCCCTTAATAACATCAAATGTTGATCAAATGGGGCCTTACAGAAATTAGAGATAAGGGCTAAATACTAAGGGCAGAGCAATCATTTAAGACAAACAAAGGCTGTGATGGAATACCAAAGACCAAAGCACTTGACTATAGAAACTTAACTATAGAACTTAACTGTAGAAATTGCAATTCAAGGTCACCATGGCAACCTTCTTGGCAATTGCCATGGTGATGGTGTGGAAATGGTATAGACATCTATATGCCCAGGAACCACAGACGATGTAAAATTGCAAGGATGTCCAGCAGGGCCCCTCAAAAGATACTCATCTAAATTTAGGGGTGATGACTAAAATTATAGATTACTTAGAAGATTTTAATGTGCTCAGAGTCTTGATCAGATTGTGACAAAATCCTTTTGACTTTTGCTGACTCTGCAATGCTTTGGAGTTGAAAAGGCAGGTCAATACATGTTTATCTCTTTGGTTTTAGCCTCACTGTGCATTTCTTAGGCAGTGCAAATGATGAGAGTTAGACTCTGTGTTTATTTGGAAAACAATTCAAATTCGTAGGTGGACTGAATGGGCGTAGGTGGACTGGATGGGCGTGGGTGGACTGGATGCACAATGTGGAAGAAGAGAGCAAGCAAGGATGACCCACACATTTAGTCAGAGCATCTGGAAGTAGGTTGTTACTATCAGCAGGGCTAGGGAAGGGCTGGGGACAAAGCGTTGCGTGTTAGTTATAGGCATGGTAAGTTAAAGGCTTGTTCTGTTTAAAAGTTAAAAATCTTGTGGTTTTGTGGAAGCAGAGCATAAAAAAATGAGGAAGAGTAATGAGAGAAGAAAGAGACAACTCATCATAAGAAAGAGTTCAGTTCTGGCCAGAGAGAGAGAGAGAGAGAGAGAGACAGAGACAGAGACAGAGACAGAGAGACAGAGAGAGAGAGAGAGAGCGAGCACCAGCCTACATGTCCTAATGATGAGCTCAGTTATGACCCCACATGGAGTGGTGAGGAGATGGGGAGTGTAGAGGGCAGAGCAATGTACTGTGGAGATAATTTACAGTAGACTTTCCCCTGAGACTTAACCCTTAGCTTTGTGATATGATATTTATATTCTTGTTATTGATAGTTATTTTCTGTTACCTTATAATCCTTCAGAAAAGACTTCTCCCATTGTCACATGCGTAACAATTTATAGAAGAAAGCACCTTAATCAACATAATTTTTCAGTTGGGTATGTTTATAGGGCACAATGTGACAAGTTAATATACATGTGAAATATATATATATATATATCTCAAATCTCACTAATTAGCTTTTCCATCTCCTTAGACATACATTATCTTTGGCCTGGTCAGACTATAGGATTCTTTCGATTTTCTCCTTTGCAGGATATTACAAATTATCTCAGAGGGACATAGGAAGAATTAGATTTCTCAATTTCATAAGTCCCTCTACCATCGTGAATGCATTCTTAACTACTAAATGATAATAATTGCACTGAAATATCTGACCTAGTTACAGACAAGGATCATGAAGAAATATGAGAGATGCTGAGGAGTTAGAGAGGTGGATAGTGGAATAAAGAAAAGAAAAAGGACACTTCTCAGGACATAGGGTGTAGGCGCGGCGCACCTAATGCTGAAGTCCAAATGTACTGGATGGTAGCTGACCTTTGAGATAGTGAGCAAGAGTCATCAGAAATATTGATATTTTCTCACTTATCTGGACAATGCTGATGTACTTTAAAAACATCAAATATAAGGGTATAGTAATTTTATAATTTTATAGAAGGCAGGCAGTTGGATGACTACTTCTTTTGAATCTTGGTCCTAAACAATAGCGTGTATATATATATATATATAAAGTTTTTATGGTGTATTCATGTGTACATATTCACATGGATGCACACATATATTCACATATATGTAAAGACTAGAAGTCAACTGTCTTCTTGGATTGTTCTCCATCTTATTTGTTAGGACTGGGTCTCTCATTGATTCTGGAGCTCACTGATTTGGCAAGACTAGCTGGCCAGTGAGGTCTGTGCATCTTCCTGTCTCTGCCTTCCCAATGCCATGCTTATAGCTATGCTAGGTTTTGTTTATCTGTTTGTTTGGTTTTTAACATAGGGGTTGATGGATCTAAACTCAATCAATCCTCATTCTTATTTAGTATTTTTCTGAACCAGTTACTTTTGCTTCCTCTAGCAACAATGTATTTATCAGGAGAAATAACGTTTGTAGCTTAGAATGTATTCTCACATACGGATATCATAATGAGTTGCAAACAAATTAGAGCAATGTCTTATCATTTTATAATAATAAGATGCCAAAAAAAGTTAAATAAATAATAAAAGTAGAAGTATTTTGCTTCACAAAATAAAAGATTTCCGGTTCATCTTTGTCTCTTCCTTCTCACCCTGACCTCTGAGTGCCCCACAAATTTTTTTTTTTCATTTTAAATTTCATTCTCTCTTCTGTCTATAAACAAAGTTGAAAAGGGACATTCTGTCATGCATCTGGAGTTTTCAGTGAAACAGTGTACACACTTACCCATCTATATGCATATTCTTTTAGATTCGTCCACCTTTAGAGGCCTAGGGTAAGAAGTGACATCAAAGGTTATGGGCAAGTCGCAAGCATAACAAACAAACTACCCACTAAGGTACATTTTCCTTTCTCCACTAAGCCTTATAAAAGATTTGTTTTTACTCCATGTGTGTTCATACCTTGCCTGTGTCTACTACGCCTGTGTACCACAGGTGTGAGAGTTGAGGGCAGAGCAAGAAGAGGCTGTTGTATCCCCTGCAACTGGAGTTACAGATGGTGTGAGCCAACTGGCCAAGGTGCTGGAACTGAACGGGGCTCAAAGCAGCGAGTACTCCTGCTATTGAGCCTCAGTGTCTAAAGCTTAGCTTTTGCCCTACAGGACTTTTACTGATTGGAAGGGTCACAGCCATATTATTAACTTGAAATATCCTGACTGTAGATATCAAGCACATCTACAAAAGCCATGCGCAACATCTGGATGAGAATTTGACTGCATGATTAGCCACCAGCTGATTTGGCACAAAAGGTTTTTTCTCTTCTTCATTTTGGATGACCGGTGTGCTTCAGATAAGTTAAGCATGTCTATTACGTTCTAAAAATCAATCATTTGAAAACAAGAGTTTGTTTTTATGTAAGTGTGATGTGTGTATGTGTGAATTCATGTGTGAGTGTGCTTTCAAGTTTGATTTCTCTGTTGGGATGATAAAAAATTATGACCACATTCCTTGCCAGTTTTTAAGAGCCAAGGATGTGCTTTCACAGATCCATGCTACTTATTCACAACAAAGTATTTATTCCCTGAAAGTAATGATTTGCAAAATCACCGTGTAAGATGTGTGACTGGAATGTGCAATATTTTTTGCTCATCATTTCAACAAACCGTCTTTAGCACACTCTTATCTATATTTGACATACAATGTGCCCTGGCCAATTGAGTGTGAGAAGAAATGGTTTGTGAGTCAAAAAACAAACAACAGAAAAGCTAAGACACTCTATGGGGGGAAACTAATGAGTCCCAAAGTCCATAGGGTTCTGAGTGAATAACAAGGCTCAAAACTGGAGCAAAGAAAGGGAAGAAGAAAAGGCTAATGACAATCAAGAAGTGTATATGAATATTAATAATTAGAATCATTTCTTTTAGAAACCACTAAAATTTATTATCCTGTCACCTTAGAATAACCCTAGTCAGCATGGATTGATAGAAGCACATCCTCACATACATGATGAATGAAAACAGAAATGAATGGACAGTATTAAAATTTACATCTTCTGAAATGTTCCATCTTGGCCATGCTCTGACAACTGAAATTCCATTCATTCTTTAAGGTCTAGCTCAATAGCCATCTAGTTATTTCCAGCTATAATTGATGTTTAGCTAAAGCCCTGTCCAAAAAAAAAAAAAAAAGAAAGAAAGAAAGAAAGAAAGAAAGAAAAAAGAAAAAGAAATCTTTTCTGCATCTGAGATGCTTTTCTTCCAATTCAGACTGAGATAGTCAGTCAAAGATAGGAATGGCTGGATGGGTTTCTAAAAACACATTGAATTCATCTTTGATTCTTTCCAAGCAACCTGTTGGCTCCTCTGCTTAGCTGTACCTCTCACAGGTCATCACGGGAACTCAATGTATGAGGGTTGTAAGTGAAGCCAGAACCTTCCTTAGAACCCTTGACCTTGTGGAGACAATGACATGCAGCTTTTCTCTAGGTAACAGAGAGGTAGGCTGAAATTAAATGCAAATGAACTATATCATCATAATGCTGTAGGTGAGTACACATTTTTAAAATAATGAATTTTTTTTTTTATATAATGAAGCATTAAAATTTAGTGTGTATTTCCCTGGATGAGAAAGAGGAAGTTTTATGATCATGAGAAAAAAAATGTTGAATATAGCAAATACCATGCACTAACACCACCTCCCATTGTATTCCAGCTGTATTCTTGTATACAGAGAAATTAATGGTTAAATTATTTTTTCTGTAGAGCAGAGAATACTTCCAGCATTCCTCAACTCTGAACTCTAACTTGAATGGAACCATTTCCCTAAAAAAGTCTAGGAGCCAGGCATGTTGGCACGTCCCTGGAATACCAAACTCCCCAGGGCTGAAGCAGAAAAACTATGAGTTGGAGACCCATTAGGGTTACAGACTGTCTCAAAAATAATGGAAAAAGAAAACAAGAGGCTGGTGAGATGACTTAATGGCTTAGAGTGCTCCCTGGTCCTATAGAAGATTCTAGTTCAGTTTCATTCTCCCACATCAGATGACTCTTAACTCCATGTTGTCTGACACCCTCTTCTCTCTGAGGACACACACACACACACACACACACACACACACACACACACACATGTCAAGAGAGAAATAGAGGACAGATATTTAAACAGATACACAAAAATACATAAGTAAAGAATAAACCTTTTTAAGAAAAAGAAGAAAACAAAACAAGAGGGGGAGATAGACAGACAGACAGATGATAGATATATAGATGATAGACAGATAAATAGATGGATGATAGATAGTCAGACAGAGAGATAAGGATATATCTATATATGAATGATAGATGATAGACAGATAGATGATAGATATATAGATGATAGGCAGATAGACAGATAAATAGATAGATATAGGTAGACATATAGATAGACACATAATTAGACAGACAGACAGACAGACAGACAATGATTTGGAGAGATCTCTGGAGAGCACCAATCTTTTCTACATAGTAATCCCCATGTGTATAAAGCTTTCTCTAACCAAAACATCCAGTAGAGTCCCAGGAGTCATTGAACTGCTCCAAGGGTTTTTCATGCAAGCAGGGAAAGAAAGCAAGGGTCCCTAGAGTAACGCCTAGGAAAAGGGGCTCTGCTAGATGGAAAGTAAAGTCATTTATGTCTAAGGCTTGGGGTGGGTACAGACAGTATCTAGAAATTGGCAAGACAGTGTTTGGGAGTAATGAAAATATTGTAAAGCAAAATTATGCTGGTTATTTATAACTAAAAATTTACAAAAGGAGTACTGAATTACCAACTTAAGAAGAATAAATTCTATACAGAAGTTACATTGGTGGGGATAGTTACACACACACACACACACACACACACACAGAGAGAAAGAGAGAGAGAGAGAGAGAGTCACACAGACCACAGACATATACTCTATTCATTAAAGCTTGAGCTTGGGATTGCTCTGTGCCTCCCTCATTGACATACACTTACATTTTCTAGTATTGTCTCCTTAACACTTTACACAGCAACAGATAAATAAGTAAATGAGTAAGTTTGCGTTAGCCAGGGTCAGTAAGAACCATTTGGGATTGTATATATGTCTTTTCCAAATACAATCTGAGCAGTTTCCTTATTTTTTAATAAAAATGTAGTGGTCAGGACATCTGCATTGAGTTCAAGACCCAGCACTGAACACCTGTAGTTGCTGAAACCGACTCTCCAAATGCTTTCTCTCGTACTTCAGCTGGATGGAACCAAGTTTCTGTAATAAAATGACATTTGCGTAGTTAAGAGCTCAAGGCTCTATGCTCACAAATGCTGGATGGGAACCAACTCTTTTACACCTGAGCCTAATTTTCAGCTCTCACTCTGGGTCATGCTTGGACTCCAAAGAGAATTCTATTTATTCAGTGTGTTCTGCATTGGCCTTGATCTCAACCATCTTCATCACACTGTGTTGTTAAGGCTTTCAGCTCAGGACTGCACTGTGTGACCCTCAGTGATAATTTCTTTACCCTTTCTGGTATTGTTTCTTTAACCCTTTGCACAGCAATGATTAATAATAATATTAAACAATAATAATAATAATAATAATAATAATAATAATAATAATAAAGTGACTATGCATTAGCCAGGGCCAATAAGAACCACTTGAGAGTTGCAGGCCAGCAATTGATTTAGTACTCCTTAAGTGATATTCTTTAAACGTTTTTTTCCAACAGTTATTTAGAAGAAAAGCCAAGAGCTGTAAACAGAAAGCAAAAAAGAATCAAGAATTCATGATTGTTTTCTTGCATCTTCACTCAAACTTACAACGGGCTCATGAACATATCATATGTCGGTCTGGAAGATGCATCAGAGGTCTAGAGTATGTGTTACTTTTTTTAAAGGACCCAGATTTGATTCCCAGCACTCACAGAGTGGCTCACAACCAACCATAACTCCAGTTCCAGGGGACTTGACAGCCTTTTCTAACCTCTACAGGGACTAAGCACATACATGATGCACATTCATACGTGGAGAGTCAAAACACTTATGCAAATGAAAATTTAAAATCTAAGAATTTTATTGTAATAATAGTAAGTGTTATTGTCATTGTTTATATTATTATTATTACTATTACTACTACTACTACTACTACTACTACTACTACTACTACTACTACAATCTGTTAATCTAATTTGAGCATCTCTTTATTTTTTTAAATGTGATGAAATAGATATCTGGCACAGAACCGATCAGTGAGGCGGTCACTCTCAGCCACCAATTGCTCAACAGCATCTTCCTTTCAATCACTAATCCTTGGAAGACTTAATTTACATAAATGCCCCTGTCTTGTTATAACTCCGAGTCTCCTATAGATGGACTTTACTGTTAGTGCTCTTATAGATCTGTCCTTTGTCCCAGATCTAATTCTATATTAGACTTCAGTTTCCATGCAAACAAAATTCCATATAAGTCAAGTATGAGATACATGCAAGTTGAGATGAAATTTAATAACCCATTTGCAATTTCCAATAAATTTGCCTTGGATTCATATGTCCACAACTGCTGAGTAATGAAATTGTTGAAGGCAGCTAAGGGGAAGAGAAAGGAAAGAAAAGGCTCTGGGAAGCTGAGTCCTGTGGTGATTAGAACTTCAATTGGTAATTACGTCGTTTTCCTGCTGCGTGCATTTGAGTTGATGTATCTCTTGCTATTACATCCTTTCCAACAGGAGGCAGCCCAAGCTAGGACCATTTTCAAGGTGAAAACAGATCAACATACCTGACAATTACAGCTCCAAATGGCCATTGAAGAAAACTCTCCAATTACTCTGCTAGTCAGTTTGTCACATTTCAATATATTTATTTTCTTTACCCACAGATACAATGTCAGCTGGTTGACACTATGTGTTTGAGACAAAAGCTGGGACATTTGCATTTTGTAGCATTATTCTTCCCTCGTATCATTCCAAGCACCATGTGGGGTTTTATGGTTAATAATGTTGTTGGAACAGATGTCATTGTGATCCAAGACTGAAATGGTGCTTGCTTCCAAATCATCTTGTCTTACTGCTCATGGAAAAGCTTCCGCAGCTCAACTTGACGGCCTCCCGTCCTCTGAAAAGCTGACCCACTTATTTCTATAAAAGGGGACACTTAAAACCGGAGAATGTGGCGTCCTCTGCTGAGTGAAATTAGAAAGAATAATGGACACTGCTGCAGGGGATTGATACCTCTGAGCCCTTCCACTGCTTCAGCATTTCTGGCTGTAACTCTAGGCTCTTTGCATCCCTGTTGTAGCTGTTTGTGCCAGCTGTCTGTCTATCCACTGTTTAGCTAGGTGGAAAAGCCACAAAGAAGATAGGATCTAAGTCATTAATACTATTTTATCTACTTTTCTTTTCTTTTTTTACTTTAGGGTAGGAGATTGAAGACGCAAAGCATTCTGGAAACAATATGTGTGTGTGTGTGTGTGTGTGTGTGTGTGTGTGTGTGTGTGTGTGCGCACGCATGCATGCGCACGCGTGTGTGTGAATGTATATGTAGGTATTTATTATAGTTTTGGGATAGCATTTAAGTTTATGTGAACACATTCTTTTACTCTTTATCATGTGGCTGCTGCCTTTCTATAGTGAAAAAGATAAGTAGATAAATAAATAAAATAATAAAAATTTAAAAAAAGAAACCTACAAAGGGCCAACTTGCAAACCTTTCCCTAAAAGCTAGTTTTATAACCAAGTTGTCATGAACATCAGTGTAAATTAGAAATGTCATTTTGTAATGGAAACAAGTCACGCCTTAAAAATATCTATTCACCCATGCATTTAAGGAGAAAGGAATTTACTGCACGAAGAAGGAAGTTCAGTGCCAAAGCTGGAAGAGCCACATCCTCAAACATTTGGGCCAGCACATCTGTTTATGTAGCTTTCAGTTTATGAAATGCTGGATTTAAAGCAATACGATGGGAGAGAGGCAGGAGGCATACATTAGGATTTGAACATTTTTAAACATGCAGATTAGGGTATATCTCTGTAGCAATCATTTTCTTTAATTGCCTACTGAGCAATAGGGTGGGGGAAGGGGGAGCCTCACTTGGTTTCTTATATCTGCAGATAAATCACTCTTTGCTGAGTATATTCTAGAATGCCCTAAATATAAGTATGCATTCTAAATCCCTCTTATATCAGACCCAAATATAATGAGTAGATGCTGGTAATTGGAAAAATAATTATTTTCCAAGAGTTTTTAAGAAAAGAACAGAAACTCCTATAAAGTTGGCAAATAATAGAGTGGGACAGAGAATTGGATGATCTAACAGTTTTCCCGTGACTTGGTGGCACATACATTATTTAGAAGTTTCCTTTAGATAGCAAAGTACCCTTTCTAATGCTCACCATAGTTGATGGCATGTTCCTGCTCTCAAAGTAAGGAAAATAAAGTTAGTCAAAAACATGGTGCTCTCCTCTCACTTGAAATTAAATAAAAACTCCACTTAAAAAGAATGCCACAAGAAAATACTAACCCAAATGTGTCCACAAAGTATTCATATTTCTTAAACATCTATATATGTTAGCTCCAACCAAAGCAACACTAAAAGAATGGAGAAATATTTCAGAAAGCAAAAATTACATACACATTGTTAATGAGCACAAAGAATTATTAACCCTTGCTAGTGAACCAAATCCATGTAAATGACCTCCTCTTGATTGACAAACCAGAAAATAACTTTCACATAATAATGATCTGGTATACATTTGAGAAAAGGATAGATTTTCAATTATTACTAGAGAACTAGAAACTTTCATATTTGTTCAAAGGGGACTTTGTATTTGTTGAGCAGGCTATACTTATTTTCTACGTATACCCACTGATATCTAAGTATTCTAAGGGATAGAATGACTCAAATGAGCAAATGAACCTGAATTCTGTTCATTATGCAGTCTGCTTAAATTAGAGGTAAGGGTCAGAATGATATAAATGTCCTACAATAGTCAATGTGAAGTCATGACGCAAATGTAGAAAATCATTCATGATACATTAATAAGCAAAAGAAGCTATAGTGACATATGTCAAGTACTCTTAATTGCATATGTTGACTGTTGACACAAATATTTGTATATGCGTGTGTGCACATATTTAAGGGGAGGGAGGAAAACAAAGGTGGAGGAGAGGAGGGGGAGAGGGTTGGGAAAGAGAGAAACAGATCATAAATGGTTGTAATAGGGGGTGTATTGTCTTTGGCTAATTGGCTTTTGTTACTTATAATTTCAAATATTCTTCTAATCAGCCAAATTACTTCTATAGCAAATTATGATAACATATTAACTTTGAAGTTTCTCACATGGAAACTTAGATGACATGTTCTAAGAAAAGTGTTAGCACACCATGCCCTGAAATATTTTGAAGGATGGTAGACATGAGACTACCTGGTACCAGCTCCCTGCTGCACAGAAGGGTCATGCAATCGTGGCACAGCCTACTCTCTGATTTTAGAGCACAGAAGTTCACACTCTTTTTATTTTTTTAAACTCTTTTAACAGGTCTGCTTATCACTTGCAAATTAGTTCTAATCCAACTTTGGATTTCCCTTGTCTTTATGGTTTATGAAACTGTACTATTAACCATCTAATTTAGATTCCTAGGAAGAAACAACATTGTACTTTTTGTTCTTATGTACTGGACTGAATGACACAAACTCACAGATACCAGTTGCCATGGGGCACTTAGAGAAAAAGGTTTAGTGCATCTTTTATTAGGAATTGAAGTGAACTGAAAGCTCATGTCCCCACATTCCTATATTGAAACTTTAACTTCCAATGTGATGGCATTTTAAAATGGGGTGCCTGGACAGGTAATTAAACCTGGAATTGGTCATGAAAGTGAAGTCTAGTCTGATGGGGTTAAGCATCTTTATAGGAAGAGATATCAGAGTCCACAAAGATGCCATGTGAGCTCCCAGCAAGATGGAGGCCATTGCAGGCCAAGAGGAAAAGTCTACTTTGTCAACATCTTGATTGGACTTCCCAGGTTCCAGAAGGGCAATAGATAAATATCAGGTATTTAAGAGACTCAGTCTATGGCATTTTGTTTGGAAAGGCTGAGGTGGCAAATCCTGAGACACTATTGTCTTTTACAGGAGGCATGGGTGAGTGGAACCAGGAATCTGTTTCAAGAAGCAAAGACTCAGCCTTGACAACTTACCTCACAGGACAAATTTGTGCAAAATATACCTTACTTTCTACTTGGAAGCTCAACAGAAAAGAGTTTACATACTTATCATGCCATTTCCTTTAGACGTAACCCAAATTTGAGTTGCTTGTGCATCTTAAATGAATCATGATTGGGTCATAAAAACATAGGACAGAAGATAAGAAAGTACACCAATATTGTTCAACAATATAACAAGCTTGACCTGGGCTTCTTATTGATAAACAGATGTATGTTAGATACATCATAACAGATATATCTGAGTAATAGACTCAGTAAGTGATCTATGGTTTGTAGAGCAAGACCATGTTTATAAATATAATAGTGACTCATTCATAAAATTTCCTCCGTACATAATCTGAAACAATGAGCTCAAGAGTATTTGAAAAAGCAAGAACTTCCAAAATTCGAAAGAAAAGTCCCTCTAATTACTCTTAAGATTCTGAGGGGAATCTAAGGGGGGGAAGGGAAGGAGGGGAGGAAGTAGGGAGGGAAATAGGGAGGGAGGGAGGGCGGGAGAGAGAGGGGGAAGGAGGAGGAGGAGGAAGACCTGTGATAGGCCCACAATGTTGTATGAAAGGAAACCTTATAACGATTGTCAAATGCTAATATCATCTGCACAGCTCTGACGTGCTGAGTGTCTTATAAACTTGCTTTTTTAAATTTCTGAGTCTTGCTTGATTCGCCTTACAGCATTTCTCCAGGATCCTATACCTAATTGGCTGCCAACAAGTATGAACCTAACTCTCCTAGCACTTGCCCAACACAGCCAATGCAAGTTTGTAGGGGGAAGAATATGCTGGGGAGAGCTAGCTGGGTCAGGGAGCAGACTCTATGTCCCTCATTGAATAGATCTCAGTGAACTGCTGCCTTGTGTGGGTGGCAGGGACATTTAAGAACTCTCTTGAATACTAGGTTTCTATCATTCCATACTCTACCCAAAAGGTCTACGTGGCCCCCTATCTTAGTCAGGGTCTCTATTCCTGCACAAACATCAAGACCAAGAAGCAAGTTGGGGAGGAAAGGGTTTATTCAGCTTACTCTTCCATGCTGCTGTTCATCACTAAAGGAAGTCAAGGCTGGAACTCAAGCAGGTCAGGAAGAAGGAGCTGATACAGAGGCCATGGAGGGTTGTTTCTTACTGGTTTGCTTCCCCTGGCTTGCTCAGCTGGCTTTCTTATAGAGCCCAAGACTACCAGCCCAGGGATGGTACCACCCACAAGGGGCCCTCCCCCCTTGATCACTGAGAAAATGCCTTACCGCTGGATCTCATGGAGGCATTTCCTCCCCTGAAGCTCCCTTCTCGGTGACAACTCCAGCTGTGTCAAGGTGACACACAGCCAGCCAGTAGTGCAGCAGCTACCCTTGGAGGATACCCAAAGCCCAAATGTATGTGATTATTCCATTGACACATTTTGGATATGGAGTGATGATCCTCAAAATGTAGAAGGCTCAGTTTCCAGACACAAGTCCTGTTCAGAGGTGGATCTCTGGACTCCACTGATTGCCTCATGAAAGGTATGAATTAATCAATGTATTAGTTCCCCAGTGGATTCAAAATTTGATGGCACCAATGGAAGGTGCTAAAAGCTAGGATGTAGGCTTCAGTGGGAGAAAGCTCACTAGGAGCAGGCCTTTGAAGGGGGTAAAGATAAAGATCTACAGATCCTGTCGCCACAGGCTTCCTCTCTGTCTCTTTCTGCTTTCTACACATCATGAAGTAAACGGTCTCCATTTTACCTCCATGATATTTGTTCTCACCATGAGAATAGCATGCCCATAACAATGGAGCCAGCCAACTACGGACTAGAACAACTGAAGTCAAAGGAAGATCACCTCTGTTAAGTGTCTTGTAGAGATAAAAGGTTAACATGTGACTTGAGACTTGAGTGTAATGCTTGGCTATTGCAGATTATGTTCTATTAGAACCAAGCAATTTTAATGCAGCCTTTTGTTAGATAAAATTGTTTTAAGGGGCTAGAGAGATGGGCCAGTCAGGGAAGTGCCTACTGCACACTCATAAGGTTCTGAATGTAATACTAGAACCTTTGAAAAAATGTCAGGTGGGATAGTACATACTTGCAATTCCAGTGTTAGAGAGGCAGAGACACTACCCCTGAGGCTTGCTGGCCAGCCAGCTGAACATAATTGGTAAGTCCCATGTCCCTGGAAAAGACATTATTCTAAAATACAAGGTTGGCAACTCAGTCATGGAATGCTTGCCAACAAAGCATGAGCACTGACTTAGATCCCTAGCACCCAGGCAAAACGTAGGCATGGGAGCATTTTCTGTTAATCCCAGCACCAAGAAGGAGAGACAAGGGGACTGTTAGAGCTTGTTGGATAAGTACTTCAGTTCACCAGTTCAACTGTTCAATTTATGAGCTCCATGTCAAAGTGAGAGATTCTGGCTCAAGATTAGGAGCTTTGCCTGAATAACAGCAATGCCTGAGGTTCTTCCAGACCTATACACACACACACACACACACACACACACACACACACACACAGTTGGAAAAGGGGGAATAAGCATCTATTCCAGAAGCTAACAAAGGATTCACCTACTTCTGACTAATATTAGTAAAACATTTCACAGCAAAAAAAGTTATTATTTAACAGTAAAATAGGTTCTGAGTTGCTTAAATCCACGGAAATATACTACTAGCGTCTATAAGCACTTAAGAAAGTGTTACTTAATTTCTACAGAGAAAATGTATGCTTTGTAGAGTACTTTATTCCTACGTCCTACTTTGTCTTCTATTGCTGTGGTAAAGCACTATGGCCAAATGCAACTTGGGGAATAAAGGGTTTATACTTAGCTTATAGTTATGATCCACCATGAAGGGAAGGCAGAGCAGAAACTCCAAGTAGGAATCTGGAGGCAGGAAGCAGAGGCCATGAAGGAACATTGCTACCTGGCTTGTTCTCCATGGCTTTCTCAGCTTGCTGCTTCATACAGCTCAGGACTACCTTCCCTGACTAGCTAGTGGTGGCACCGCCCACAGTACACTGACCCTTAATCATTAGTCATTAATCAAAAAAAGTACCCCACAGTCCAGTCTCTCCTCCAAGCCAATCTGATGGACACAATTCCTCAATTAAGATTCTCTCTTTCCAGATATGTTTGTGTAAAGGTGACAAAAGACCAACCAGGAACACCCTGCTAGAGATGGTAAAATTGTATATTCACTTTAAGCCTAAACAAAAATATGCTGGACATTGGGAACATTAAATTAAACCAAGGTGCAGGGAAAGGGTAGGGGGCACCACAATTAAGATTTATTCATACAATTTTCTAAATCGTAAGTGATTCCCAGATATCAGGATAGAGAAGTGATTTTAACACTTGCTAATTAGGAAACTTTGATTCTGCTACCTTTCAAAGGGAGAAAGCACACAGTGGAAGGAAGAGCCTATGAGCTTACTGCTCCCATGGACCTTTCCTTTGCAAACCAACAACCATGTTTCCAATGGGAGGTATCTCTTGAAATAGGCTGTTCAGAGCAGATCAATTACAGATAACCTCTCTTGCTCTGTGGATTAACAACTCCGATTGTATCTTTAACCACATAGCTCAGCTAAATAAGAACTACTGGAGCATCTATATTAAATTTCTGTATGAGCTCACAGCCTTTCCTGGGAAAAGCTGACTTCTGGTTTAAGGCAGACGTGGAGACAGTTTTCCTATAAGAACATAGCAAGTACTTGTTTTTCATTGATAATAAATTCTGGTGCAAGAAACACAGCTCAGAAATATGCCAGTAGCAGGCACAGAGTAGAATCTTTAAGTCTGCTAGCCAATGTTGTGTCAATTTTAAAGTCTCAATCCATGAAAAACATGCACATTCAACAAATCCTTTGAGAATCTGCTGAAGAGCAGGAGATAGCTAGTAATATGGGTGTGTTGCTGGGTAGACACAATAATTTCTCGATCATACAGTTGATGAAGCTTCAATGGAGAAAGTGTAATTTTGGTTGAGAATGGTAACTACCTTTTTAGAAGATTTATTTAATTTTAGTTATGTGTATACATGTATGTCTGAATGGGGGTTTATGCCCAAAGTGTAGGTACCTGCAGAGGTCAGAAGAGGTATTGGATTCACTGGAAATTGAATTAAATAAAGTTGTGATCCAACTCATATGGATGAGGATCAAACTCAGGTCCTCCAAAAGATCAGTAAATAGTTTTAATGGCTTAGCCACTAAGAATGATACTTTTCAAAGGCTTTGTAGCAATATGTAAAAAAAAAAAAAAAAAAAATCTAGGGGAAATAATGTATAGGCTTAGCAATATATAAATAAACTGAAATCGTTACCTTTGTAGTTCTGGATTCCAAAGTAGAAAGGATAAAATACTAGCCTGACATATAGAAGGAAAAGATGAACCCTTTTGTTTATGTTCATTTGATATCATTGTTTTAAAACTCTGTCCTTTTGAATGCTTATGATGTCTACAATGTAAAGACATACTCAAAGCACTTGAATATTGTCACAGTCACTGTCTTATTGATGTGAAGAGACACCATAACCAAGACAACTCTTATAAGAGAAAGCATTTAAATGAGGTCTGGCTTACAGTTTCAGAGGCTCAGTTTGTTATTCTCATTGCGGGAATCATGGAAGCAGACATGGCACCGAGGCTGTCGCTGAAGGCTACATCCTGATCCAACAGAGCAACAGTGGGCCTGACATGGGCTTTGAAATTTCAAAGACCGTCAGTGACACACTTCTTCCAATAGGGTCACACCTCCTATTTCCTATAATTCTTCTCAAACAGTGCCATTCCCTGATGACTAGCCATTCAAATATATAGGCTACGGGAGTCATTCCAATTCAGACCACCACAAATGTATAGACTATATTGTTTGATAGGCAAAGTGGTGACAGATGTCTTAATCCTGGAATTTCAGAGATGGAAGAAGGATCCAATGATGTCATCTTTAAAGCCAATTTAAGGCCAACCTGAGCTATATGATATCTCATCTCAGGAACCAAGACAAATAAACAAAAGAGAATATTTAGAATTACAGGTTTGTGATTAGAATGTAATCACTGGGCTGCAGGTATATAAAATATATGACTCTCCCTGTAAGGATTGGGATCACATCTCCAAAGAGACAAATGCCCACAAACAATAATATTCCAGGCAGTGACTCCCACAGGCACACGGGTGGTACTTCTTTAGGCTCAAGGCTATTGAACGTTCAGAACTAACATCAGGTTCTCAGGGTTATGTAGCAAATGTGCTTTCCACCCCAAGATCTTCTCAACCCCTAAGGAGCAGTTTTTGTTATTGGTGGTGGTTTGTTGTTGGTGATGGATTTGTTTGTTTGTTTAGGAAATCAACTGAGAAATAAGATCCCTCAGCAACAATAGGGGAAGCAGGCATAATAAAATTTCATTTTCACAGTGCAGACTTATGGCACAAATTTTCCTGGAAAACCATTGGAAAGTAAGGATAAAGTACAGTTGTATGATCAAGAATGCTTTGAAGGACACGTCCCAAGAGCAGACAGCAGGAGAGCGGGGGGAACAGAGAGGAGAGGAGGGACGGTCCTACACCTCAATGATGACAAGCCTGGACCCCATTAAATGAAAGGGAAACAATGAATCTTTGAGCTTAGGAGAGCAGAGAAAGGGGGGAGTTGAAACAGTAAACACTTCCATCTGGTTTATGAGAACAAGATTAGTGGTAAACACTCAAGGATTTGTTTATTTTATAAAGATATCATATGGCTTCTCTTTAGCCTTTTAAAGTGAACTGACTGTGCTATAATTTAAATATTGTCTATCATGTCATTTGAAGAAAGGAAAAGAAAATGGAAGTTAGGAGAAAATAAAAACCTCACCTTAGAACTAAAAGGGAGAAAAGGTGGTGGGGGCAGGGAGGAAATGGAGGGAGAATGAAAAGAAATAGAAGTAAATACAAGCAAAAATCATTTTCAGGAAAAGGCACAGGCTAGAAGAACACAGAAGTCAGGACGTTTAGAAAAATTCAGAGAAGAGAAGAAAAAGAGCAACCCTCCACTCCTTTTACACAGTCAGGCTACTTTGCTGTTGTTGTTAATTTTTTTGTTGTTGTTGTTCACCTTTAAAAATCCTTACTGAGATATAATTTAGAAATTCATGAAAGATATAGTTCATCCACTTATGGGATAAAATTGGTAGAACTTACTGTATTCACAGATACATGCCCAGGTCACACAGTCAGTTTTAAAATGCCATTCATCTCCTCACAGTGGCAGCCTACATGGTTTGTCATCATCTCTATCTCTCTACTTTCCATGCTCACACATACCCCACCAGACCTACTGCGTAGAGAGCATAGATGTACCTATTCTGGACTTCCATAGGAATAGAGTATTTAATGTGGAATCTTTCCAAACTGGCATGTTTCATTATTTCATTCAGGTTCATTTATGTTGTGGTTTTTATTAATATATCATTACTGTTTTAATGGCTGAATAATAGTTCACAGTAAGGACATACCATATTTTGTTTATGTGTTCATCTATTGATAGAAATATAGGTTGTTCCCATATTGGACTATTAAAAATAGGGTTTCTGTACAAAACCAACTTACAGCTAATTTTGTGTCAACTCAGGCCATAATACACGTTTTTAAAGACATGACTTAGGATGTTGCTGTGAAATGATTTTTACATTTAATAACCTTTTGGTCATGAGTTTATCTGATTACCTGCTGTAATGATGAGGAGGCCTCAACCAATCAGCTGAATTCTTTACAGAGGAAAACCAAGTTCTCCTAGTAAACCTGCCAGCTCTGCCAGTAGTCAGTCATCATAGTACTCCACTACAGCTGTTCTCTGGTCCCCAGCCTGCCACCTAACTAAGCAGATCCTGGACACAGCAAGCCTCAAGTGTCAATTATTCTCAATAAGACTCATTCAATATATGGGTGTCCTACTGATTCTCTGAAGAACCCAGGCTCCTATACCAAGTGATGCTAGGAACCCAGGAGGCCACATGGATACCAACTCCAGCTTTAATGTGAGGACAAGTGTTGAAGAATGTCAAATTCATCTCACTTGGCACTTCAAATTGAGGGCACCTACCCTGAAAATGTATGAACAGACGGCCTTTGTGGGAGTTTGTATCCCAAATTCATAGAACTTGGACGACTGGAATGCAGCCCTCAACTTTGTTTTTCATGACTACAGGCAAGCAGGATTCCCAAAGAATTGTCCTCAATGACAGGGATCATTTTGGAATAACAACCTTTAACAGTTTTCAAAGAAAAATTTAAAGGTTCAAAAAATTCAAGCACTTCTATGACTTGAGTATTTTGGTCTCCTCCATAATTGTAATTCATGTGCTAAAAACTTAATTCACAATACAATAGACTTGGGGGGGGTGGAGCCTAAGGGAAGGCATTTAGGTCATGAGGGCAGAGCCATTCATGGTAGGACTAAAAACTACAAAAAGGGCTTGCAGGCTGTACTCCCTCCTGCCATCTAAGGATACAGTACAAGTCAGTTTTGCTCTTCTACCATCTGTCCTGCGAAGGCACAAGAAGACTCCAGAACTTCTGTTGCTTCAGAACTGTGAGAAGTATTTTTCAGTTCTTTGTAAATTACCCAATCTCAGAATTTTGTTACAGCAGCATATAAGAAAGACAGGCACAAAGCAAAAGGGCACACATTGAAAATATAGAACAAAAGCTGAGGTATGCATTCAGACACAAAACAGAGCACCGTAAAATTCCATAAAAAGTAACAGAATTCAAACACAAGAAAATAATAGTTATGAGACACAGAAACAAATATAGCAGTTATAGTTTCTAAAATGAGATAAAAATGTCAATAAAGAGAAATATGACTATAGGACAACTAGATACATTTAAAGATAAACTTTTAAGGATGAAAAATATAACATAAATTTAAAATATAAAAGTGGAAGAAATCTTAAGTTTAAGTAGTTAACAGGAAAAAGTCTCATCACTGTTCTGGGGGTGACCATAAAAAAAAGGAATGGAAAACTCTTGTGTTTCTTTATTTAGGATGTAGATCTGTGTGCATGTGAACACATGTGTATGGGTGCATGTGAGTGAGTATGTGTGCGTGTGTGTTTGTGTGAGTGCATGCACATGCATGTGTATGAATAAGTATGCACGAATTTTTCTCTAGTTGTGGTTTCTCAGATATGGTTCACATTTTTTTTTTTTTTTTGAGTGTTTGAAGAAGAGTCTCTGACTCAGATTAGGCTGGGCTAGTGAGTCCCAGGGATCTTCCCATCTTTACCTTCAAAGCACTGAGAATCCAAGTGTACCATTATACACAGCTTCATATAAACAAACACATAAATAAATATGCACAGAATTAAATAAACAAATGGATTCTGGGGATCAAACTCAGGTCCTCATATTTTCAAGCCAAGCATTTTGTAGATTAAGATATCTCCTCTGCTCCCTATTGCAACTCTAAAATATTGATTGATGTTTATCACACACACATACACAGAGAGAGAAAGAGAGAGGGATTTTGATTGCATATATGTCTATACATCATCTGTATGAGGTACCATGGAGACCAGAAGATGTTAAATCCCCTGGAACTAGAGTTACATACAGTTGTGAGCTACTAAGTGGGTTCTGGGAACCAAACTCTAGTCCTCTGTAAGGACAAGTATTCACTTCTGTGCTGTCTTGTCAGCTCCCTGATTTATAACTTTTGTTGCATGACTCATCTTGCCTTGTGTGAAAGTTACATGAATACACTAAACACACAGAACCTTTTAATTCAGTGCATTGTTACTATGTGCATATGATACCTAAGCAAAAATAATGCGAGATAATATGTTTTAATGGTAATTTTGAAACATGTTTCTAGAAAGAAATGTTTATTTCTCAAAAATGATTGCACACATTTATCATCATTGAATAAAAGTGGTGCATACATACAAAACCCAAAATTTTAATGAGATTTTAATTATACACAAAATTTACTCATTCTATTTATTTTAAAATGATGTTAGCAACTTTTGCCTGAAAATGTTTTAAGGCATGTAAATGGCATAAGATACATGCTTTGAAAGTTTAATTTCATGTATTTCTAAAGCTTGTGTTTCCTTTAAGCAATGTGTGTTTAAATGGATTTCTTTCTATCATGATGGATGGCATACTTATAGAAGGCGTAAGGTCTTAGATTCATAAGACAAGCTAGTTTATGGAAAAATAAATAAATGAGTAAAGTTGAATTCTCAAATCTGGAAACCTCTACCCCATTAATCCTTTTATTCCTCTGCCTAAATGTTTTATTAGCATGGGAAAATCATGCCCCGAAGCAGTAATAGCAGGGAGTGGGCTCCAGCATTCCCCTGGAAAACCTCCCCTGACAAGAGTCTGCCTTTTGAATCAGAAGCACATCCTGTATCTGTGAGGATCACATTGTGAGGTTGTTCAATTAATAGCCCATGATCACGGGATGTCCCTGATCAATTAGAGTCACTGGCTTTACTAGACTAATTGGAAATTATCAATACTCTATATTTTTTGGACCAAGGACGTGTAAGAGATAGAAGTGAAGAAGGGGAAGTCTGTCCAATTTCCACCATGCTGTGTACAGCAGGACAACACAGATCTAGGAAAATGTGAAGGCAAATGGACTTGATGACAGATGGAAGAGGCTGCAGACATTATTAAGAGGGTTTGCTTAGTAACAGCAGAGAAGTTAACAAGAGAAATGCTTTAGTGTAGAGCAGCATTTGTTCTGAATGTGCCACTGAAAACAACAGTAAGTACTTTGAAAGGAAATGGCAGATGAACATCATACGCATGGTGCATAGGAACAGACAAGAAGAAGGAAAACATAAAAAGGAGCTAAGAATTCTGTATCTTCATCCAAAGGATGCCTGAAGGAGACTCTCTCCTGTCCTGGGCAGAGCTGAAGCACAGGACCTCAAAGCCCATCCCAATAGTGATGCACTTCCTCCAACAAGGCCATACCTACCCCATAAGGCCACACCTCGTAATAGTGCCACTTCTATAGGCCAAGCATATTCAAACCACCACCACATGAAAACTTGCTTCCATCTTTAACAAATGATTATACATAGACCAAATGGCTAAAGCTAAAATTAAGATTTGTTAGTGGTAAATGTTTTATTTGTATATCCATTTATTTATGCTTAAATACCTGGAAAAATATAAAATATTTGGCAAAGAGAGGTTTCAAGAAGATAGAGTGAAAGAAACTGCGTATTAGATGCTGTTAGCTCAAAGGGTAGGAAATTTTCTAGCTGGCCTGGAAAGGATGGTTGGTGTCATCCATCAGACTGTACCACTGTTGTCTGTGTGTAGCTTTCATTGTCTTTGAGCTTCTCTGCAACTCTGTGGGAATGGAAGTCACTTTAGATGCCTCTGAAGTTGGTTTTGGATGATGATCATTTAAGAGGTTCTGTTCGTAGAGATGCAACTAAGTTTGGTTCCTTGGGAATATGATTGATATTTTTTCCATATGAGAGACATGAGTCAAAATGCTACACCTTACTGTCCTTTTGCTATTGGCCAGTTTTTCTTCCATCATTCCTTACCTCCTATGCTTGAGTTTATTCTGTTGATCTTCTTTGCACTTAACATTTTATCAGCTTCCTCACTAATAAGCAAATTAAATAAAATCTTTGGTGTGTTTTCATTTGGGAGTTGTAGAAAAGTCACAGTCTTTCCTTTTAAAATATTTTAACAGTACGGGCAACTTTCAGTTCTTCATAAAAGTTTGAGCTACCTCACTGATACTCAATTTTTCACAGCTTCAATAATATTTATATTTACCCTTACTGTGTTTATAAGTTTAAAATGAAAAGATAATATGTTTTGTTTCACAGAACTCCATAAACTATAAGATGACCAAAGATTTATTTTGTCGTTGTTCAAAGTATAATATTTTAAAAATGCAAAAGGTCACTGTTTGTAACAATATTGGTCCTGTTGGTGAGAACTAGGAGAAGTGTGGACAGACCAGTATTGTCCTGGGCAAAACGAAATCCATGGGCATCCTTCATAGAAGTTACTTTTGATCCTTTCTGCATTATGCCAGCATGCAATGAGAATGGTTTTAAGAACTATTTATTCTTATTCCACTTCAATGAGTGTTTAACTACATTCATATATGTGTACCACGTGCATGCCTGATAACCTTGGAAGACATCAGATGGTGTCTGATTCCTTTGAACTAGAGTTACAGGGAGGTCAGGTGCCATATAGGTGATGGGAATTAAACTTGAGTCCTGTGTAAGAGCAGCAAGTGTTCTTAAACAGAGCCAATCTTCCAGCCCTGAGAATTTTTTTTTTTTAATTTTATGCCATTTTGTAAAATATATTTGAAAGTACTGTTGTATCACAAGTGTACTTCGATTTATTTGTTCTTCTGTTGGTGGTTGTTTAGGTTGTCCTTGGGCTTCTGTAATTACAAATGATCCTGCCACGGGAGCTTTGGTACTCTCATTCCTTTATGCATATTTAAGATATTTATCTGGAACAGTATTGGATGACATAAATCTACAAATGTGTTCTACTTTTAAAGAAATAACCAACTTCTTTCCCAAAGTAATCACACTCATTTGTACCCAAACCTTAGATACTCATTTGTAATTACCTGCTTCTCTCCATCACTGGTCCTGCTTCTCTCCATCACTGGTCCT
>JADRCH010000173.1:4575163-4688483 GCA_019843965.1 Rhynchomys soricoides
ATCACTGGTCCTGCTTCTCTCCATCACTGGTCCTGCTTCTCTCCATCGCTGGTTCTGTTTCTCTTTACCACTGGTCCTGCTTCTCTCCATCACTAGTCCTGCTTCTCTGCATTGTATTGACATAATGATTTCTTTCTGGTTTTCAATCTTTGGATGTATAAAAACCTTTGGTTTTGAATGCTGTCAAATGGACCAATTTGTTTCTCTCTGCTTTGGGTTTATTGCTCCCACATCCTAGAGTAAAGAAGATAATTAACCCTTATTTCTTTTGAAATATTTTTCAGAATTCTCTTTTCAAACTCAAGACTTAAAGCAACCTGAAATAGACTTAAGTTCCTGGGATACAAATTATTAGTTTTGTTCTTGCACAGCAACAGCCACTTAGCCCAGGCCACCTTGCTCCTGCTTTCCACTCTGATCTCCAGATCTCTGATCTGCCGCAAAAGACGTTTCTATGCAAATGTATTCATGTCTCCATACAGCTATTTCTTTGTTCCATTAGAGATTATTTCTTTTCTTTAAGTTCTTCTCCTCCTTTTTCTTTTCTCTTCCTTCTTTGAGGCAGGTATAGGATGACCTTGGAACACTGATCCTCCTGCCTTCCGCCAAGTGCTAGAATTACAGGGATGTACCGTTGCTCTTGGCTTATATTTTTGTCTTCCCTGTGTCAGCAACACATGTACCCCACTATTACAATACACTCTGATATCTGACAGGGCCAGCCCTTCTGCCTTGCCCTCTTTATCACCGTAGAGGCATGCTGGCCTTTGATGATGCATATACACTTTACATTAACATTTTCAAAACTCTTGAAGAATTCTTCTAATAGCTTTTCAAGAAGTTTTAACCAATTATGGAAGAAACTGATATATTTAGGATATGAACACTATCCATGACTAAGCATAGCATATTGCTGCATTTATTTAGGCATTTTTTTACTATCTTTCCATAGAACTCTGTCCTTCGCTTCAAAAATATGATTAACACATTATGTAGGATTAAATTCTTACGTGTGTATGTCATTGTATGTGCTATTACTATTAACTTTTGCATGTGGTCATGTGTCACAGTCTTGCTAAACCCTTACTACTTAAGTCAGATGCTTAGAAGGAAAGAAGCTGTGCTTCCCTTCTTTGGAGCTGGGTCCAAGATGTGGTATCCTCCTGAACTTCTTAAGATGTGAATTAGCATTTCAGAAGGAGACCACATGCCTAATGTCCTGGATGTTTCTGTTGACAAACATAGTTAAACAACATTTGGGTTTTCTGTGATATCTGTAAGAGGTTCCGGAATCTGGGTATAGTCTTCATGGGTCATGAAGTGCGATTTCCATTCTCAGCTCGGGGTACAACTAGCATGACTCTGAAGCCAGAAAAGTCCTATGGAGTTTGGAAACTAGTAGGAAATGTCCTGATTGTGAGGCAAAAACAAAATAAGAAAAATGGCTCATCAAAAATGTCTTCATAAATAGTATATGACACAATCTCGCAGATTGAATAGAATCAATGATGATTAAGATGTACCCTCAGTGTAGACTAATCTGAACACCTCTGTTCATAATGATGAACTGAATGAGACTAATGACTCCAGCCATTCACAGATTTTTGGGGGGAAGAAGTAAGGTACATTTTCGGCCAGTTTTGTGATAAGGTTGGTGCCAAACTCATCAAGGTTAGTGCAGAGAAGGGACGCGGTGTTTTCAGTGCAGCCTTTGCTGCATAGGGAAGCATGGAACTGGTTGAAACACCCAGGCTTTCTTTGGCACCTGTGGCTTTTCCTCTGTTTTGCTGTTTCATGCAAAGTGTGTCCTTCCCCAAATTTTAGCTTTTTCTGCTAGTAAACACAGCTGCACAGGCCTTTGTGACTTCAGCAGTCATTCTAAATGTCTTTCAGACAAGTGAGTGATAAATACTTCAGTTGCTTGCTTATTCTCTCCACATGGGATACATATATCAAAGCATCATACTGTGCCCCACGACTACAGATCATAATTTCCTAAATTATGTGTGTCTCATAACATCAGGCTAATCTCAAATGTACACAATAGAAATGAAAATGTTAGTAATTAAATGTAAAAGCCAGCATAATTTGAAACGGTAAGTTTGGTGTCATGTCTTCTACAGGGCTAACCACCAGCCCTCATGCTTTATGCAGCTGAAATTCCCTAATGCAGAATGGATACCTGAACCTGGAAGCCCATACATTAAAGGCTTGAGCCCCAGGCTCACACAGTTAGAAGGTGGGACCTCGTGAGAGGTCAGCCACTAGGTATGTGCCTCTCCAAAGGGAAAATGAGCTTCTTGACCTTTCTCCTGAGAGAGGTTTCCGTAAACATGAGGTGAGTGGTTTAGTTCAGCTCTGCACTCCTGCCACTACAGACTGCCTTGCTTCAGGCCCAAAGCAGGGGATCCCACTATCAAAGTCTTCCGGTTTTCTTTCACTTCCAAACTCAACCCACAGTGATTAAGGACCTTGAGGATTTCACTTAAGAAGAAAGGACAAAGGATTGCTAGCCTCTTAAAACCAGCTACTATACTGGATGGGGACAGAGTATATTAAAACCGGACCCAAGTGTTCTGAGTTGAGAGAAGACAACAGTTTAGGAGTGGAAAATGTGAGGAAAAGTGTTTTCTAGATATTGCACAATCAAAAACAGGGGCCCCATAGCTGGTTAACCCAGTAGATGGATCAGGAAGCATGAGCCAATGGATCATACCACCCTAGGATTTATTATAGTGGAGAACATTCAATCTTGGATATATTCAGAATCAAATAAGTCAGAAAATAGGGAACAGAGCAATTACCAAAGCCAGGGTTGAAAACACATGGAGGACCTGAAGTGTTGGTGTCTGGGATGAAACTGGACTTCAGCCAATAAGTTAATGCTGTGTTTTCCTGTGAAAGTGATATTAACGTCTATTCATCCCAGACAGAACACCAAAAACAAACCAAGGAGCCATTCTTCTCAAAGATGACTTGAGGACACAGGGGTTTTATTAATCTTACTTATAAGAGAACGGGTGGAGTGAATGTTGCTGAAACAGCTCTATCTCTGGAAGACATGACCTGGACATGGGTGAGAACGTCCTGAAGGCCACATGAATGGAGTCCCTTCAGCTGATCTCTCACCCCATGTGCTCTGTACCACCTTCTGAGACCACTCAGCTGAGGAAGAAATATATATACCTGGGAGAAAGAGACAAGGAAGGAAGGGAACCTGGAATCTCATGTGATGATCTAGTAACCCTCCCCCCACTCCATATCTGAGAGAACATTAAGAAGCCTATCTTTCTGGGGCCTCACAGGGGAAGTCACAGTTGATCTGGTTAAAATGGTAGCATCCAGGCTAAGCACCAAAGAGAAACAGCATAAGACACTCAATTCTTATGCCAAAGGGTCAAAGATGACTCTTTCCCGAGTTTTGCTTCCTGTGGTTTTATCAGCCCACGTTAACTGTGGTCAAAAAAAAACCACATGAGAAATTCTAGAAATAAAAAAAGTAATCAGTTATAGATAACTCTTCAAGTGTATTGCTATAATGGTCTCTTATGCTAAACTGATAAACTAAAATTTCTCATAGATATATATGTATAGAAGAAACAAAAGTGTAACTGGGGTTTGGTATTAGACACCCACTGGGGTCTTATAACACGCTGCCCACTGATTAACATCACCACTGTATATGTGTTTAGTTAACAAACAATATTTTAATTCCATAACTAGAACCGAGGATTGAAAATTTCATAACTAGGACCTAAGCAAGATCTTTCTAATGTCTCTGAGATCCAGGATAAGGTCAGCCTCAACTATCAGGCATGGGGAAGGAGTGTGCCTTGCATGGGCAGGGACCTGCAGAGAACTATATACCCTTGGAATGTCAGCTATCAGATTGGAACTGTGAATTCTCAAAGTAGTCTTTGGGGCCAGCAAAAAAAAAAATACCCACACTCTGCTTCCTGGCCCCCAGTCAGAGAATATTTGTTTATGTTTTGAGCCAGGATCTTGCTATGAAGCCTAAGATGGCCTCAGATGCCCACCTCAGCCTCCCAAGAACTGAGATCATAGGTGTGTGCCATCATGCCAGACTTAAATAAAAGTGTGTGGCTGCTCTTCTCTTCTATTCCACCTTCCCTTCTCCTTTTCTCCTCTCTCTCTCTCTCTCTCTCTCTCTCTCTCTCTCTCTCTCTCTCTCTCTTTCTTTTTCAGGAAAGCATCAAGGCAGCTAACTGTCCTGGGCCTTTATAGCTGTGTACTTCCATATGCCAAGACACCTAGGCTTCAAACAGTAAATAAAAGAACCGAGGGCTAAGGATAGCCTGGCTTGCTGCAACCAGACTGGCTACTAAATCCAGCTGCAAATGTTTACAGAACCTTCTCCACACTCCAATCTGACCTGAACTTTTTCCCATTCTGTCTTCCAAACACATTTTTTTCTGTTGCAGATTTTTTAAATTCTCTTATTCTTCCCCCGAGTCTCCTCTTCAAATGGGTTAAGGAAACAACTGGTGTCACGGTGTGCTCAGCTGGGGAAGACTGCTGATGGGAACTGAGCTGAGTGGACAAGCCCATTCAGGTGCAGTTTGAAGCTTCCGTTGGCTTTTGTGCCTACTCCAAAAAAAAGCAAAGAAATTTGATTCATTAAATTTGGAAGTATGGATTTGGCCCAGCACTTGGACAGAGGCAGGTCGGGCTGGGTCAGGTCTATTTGTAGGTCAGTAAGTGGGGCTAATTCCAGCACAGCCACAGCCTTAGAGTGTTCTGAAATGTTCTATTTCTATTTAGGGGTCAGAGTTAAAAGAAAACATGCGCCCTGTTTGAACTCAGCATTTCAGAATTATAGCATCACACCAGCCAGGCCAAGAACTATGAATCTCTGTGGAGAAAAAGAGAGAGAAGGTAGAGAAAAGGAGAGAGATTGGGTTTGGAAGGCACATAAGGGGGTTGAATACAAGGTTAAATTTCCATCAAAAATTGCTGAGGGCTGGAGGTGTACCTCAATAGGGGAGAGCTTGCCTAGCATGAAAGTCCCAGTTCCATCACCAGTATCACAAACCACGCACACACACACACACACACACACACACATCAAACCAAACACAAACTCATAATACATACATACATACATACACACACACACACACACACACACACACTCATACATGATGGGGAGTTAAGAGCAGAATCCAAATTCTAGTGTATTTATAATTAATATTTTAAAAGACATTTGTTTTAAGCACACTATCATAGCGTACATCTGTCTTATCATTTTTGTCTATCCATCTTCTTTTTTCACATAGTCAGCATTTACAGAAAAGATCTTACACATCAGACAATGCATTTCATAAGGAAACACCCTTTCTTTGCACTCTCGGCCATTGGTTGTGTGGACCTAACTGACAACGCCCACTGTAGTCTCTCTGATCCCCATTGATCCTAGATTTGAGGCCAGGCCCAAATATCTGCCCCATCCAATTGCTGACTTCGCCAGCACTCTTCCGGCCTTCTCATTTTCCCTAAGTAATTAAGTTCCCTAACGATAACGAAGCATCATTACAATAATATTGATACCTGCTGTAATCACCATCATGCTGGCTTTTCAATCTCCAGTATTGCCTTGGATCAGGTAGTTCTGTGCTAACGCAGCAGAAGGTCACCCGATGAAGGGGCTGATAGCAGAGCGGACGTTCCACTTAGCATGCAAAAGGAGCCGCTCCTTGCTGGCTTGGCTGGCTAATCTTTCAAGTTGTCCTTTTTTGACTTTCTCAGTTTAATCAGTTTAATCTCATCTTCCCTCTCCTCTGATTACAAGGATTTTCTGTAGAAATCTTGCCTCCACAATAAAGACCATGTGGCAATGTATTCTCATATTGATTTCGACATTTCTTTTCCTCTACCAACAGGCCAATAAACAGACGGACCGGACGAAGCTAGAGAGACCAGAACTAGAAAGAAGAGGCTAATGCAGAAGCTATTCTGGTACCTGATTCAGTAGAAACACCGTAGACTCTGAACATCTTGACAAGCTAACTTTTTTTTAATGCACAGAGAACAGAAACGACTGTCAAAGAAGGAAGGGTCTCCAGTGAATTACCATTAAAAGGAAGTATACCAGGGGCAAGGCTTGAATTCCACAGTAAAGACAGACAGGTGGAAACACACATAAACCAGACCGACAGACAGACATGCCCTCTGTGAATTCAGAGCTGCGCTGAAAAAAGATGAGACACGTACTTAAGTCCCTCAAGGATCCGCTGGATTCCTTTTTCATCCGTGTTCCCTGGTCCAACCAGAGGAGTGAGCAGAGGCCCCTAGGACCCTGGACAAAGACCAGGCACACAGCCGTTGCCTACTGAGGGGTAAAAAGGAAGATCAGTCCAAAGGAAGGTGGTGAACATATTCACGAACTACCATTAAGCGTCCTTCTGAGATATGCAAATAGTGTAGTGCCGGCTCCGACTCTGGCTGGCTGGCAGCACCACGTCTGGGGACGCAAGGAGGAAATGGCAATAAACAGAAGCTTGACCTGTGGGTACATTTAGAAAACAGTTGGCCCTGTAGGTCATATTTAAGTGTTATATATTGAGCTCATACAATTAACTGTGAGAGTCTTATAGATTTTAGACACTGTGGGAACTTGGTTACCATGTGTTTAACCACATGATGTGCACTGGAAAAAAAGAGCACATAAAATAAACTGTTGTTGTTGCTGTTGTTGTTGTTGTTGTTGTTGTCCCTAACTAAGAAAACATCAAATGTCTCTTTAGGCGTTGAATTTACTGTAGGTCTGATGAGATGGTTTAAGATGGTGGGGGTGAGATTCGATGAAGGAGAGAACTGGGTCATGGAGGAGCAGAAATGTCCACGGGAATCCGTGCATGGTACAGAACTAAAATGAATTGCTTCTGTTTGATTCCCAACCTCTTTCCACTTGTTCTGATATGCGCTACAACAATCATTAAATGCTTAGTGAGTGATGGAAACAGTTTTATTTGCAATGATTACACTTGGTTTTGAAAAGCGTAAGCTTGTAAGTCAAAATGGACTGTTGCAGCTTAGAGAGAAATGCCCCCAAAGGCCATGTGCTGGATGCTTGGTAGCCAGCTTGTGCTGCTGTTGGGACAATGGAAACTTTGTTGAGTCTAGTTGGAGACGTGGGTCAGGAATATGTGCATTGGAAGGATGAATGGAGAACCTTGCTCTCTGTCGGCTTCCTGTCCATTGCAATGTTAGCAGGTAACTGTTCTATGTTCCCATTGTCTCTACATCTGTCACCCCAAGCCTAAAAGCAGTGGAGCCAGTTAACCATTGACTAAAAGCTTTGAACTATTTTACCAAAATGAACCTCTATTCCATAAGCTGGTTTCCACGGAGCATCTTGTCGCAGGGACAATTCCCTGACTTCATTGTATATGTCCCCTTTGCCTGGAATGGTGCCTCCCACTGACAGCAGCAAGCTAACTTTACAGTTTCTCCGGGGTAAATACACCGTTTCCACTCTCTGTGGAGCACCTTTGTGTTGGCACACCTTTGTGTTTGATCTCTGGCTGGTCTGGAGCTAATGATATACTGCAGCCAGCTAGAAAGAGCATCTGTTTTTGGAGCTGTGGACTTACAAGAGTAATTTGTCTAGCTGGTCTGTTCCTATTACTCTTTTCCCATTCTGTGCCTCTATATTTCTCCATTGATCAAATTTGCACAAAATAAAGGGATGGAGAAACACACCAAAACAGCCTAATTTCCTCTCCTTCCCAAAGGCTACCCAGCACATTCCTGTTAAATAATTCTTTACGCTATAAAACACTCAGCTTTCTTTTTCCTTCTCTCTTGGTAAGCGTGTGTTTTCCTTTCCCTTTAAATGGAAGCCTTTCACTCACTGGGGCTTACATGCTTAACGATAATGTGCTGGAGTTGGCCCAGGAGAACAATACGTCCATTAATCTGCCTCGTGCTTAATTGGTAACTACTGTATGGGCTGGCATTTCAAACACAGATTGCAAATGTACTTGAATTAGTTACTGTTTAATTGATACAAGTGCTACTCAGCTGAGAACCAACACAAGGCTACTGTAGGAGAGAGACTTGAAAGGAGAGATTGGGGGGGAAAAAGAGACTTGATTGTGGCTCGCCCTTTGTATGTTTATATCAATTATTCACAGAATATAATTACATTTCTGTTCACAATGCTGTAGCAAGCACTAGACCAAAACAGAAGGCAGAGGCATACCTGCAAGGCTTGCTGACATAAGGAGAAGCAGCCACCTCCAATTCCCTCATCCACAGTCTTCATTTTATCCCTCCCCTTCCAGCGGTAGTTATGTATGTATGACCGAGGTTGGGGTATGTGCTATTTATCACAAGATGGAATGCCTAGGAGGATAATTTTGACAATCTCTCCAGAATAGCAGGATTTTCAAGGAAATAGAACACTATCGTGGCAATAATTCAACTCTATTGCCTTTCAAACCAGTGTTTTCTTTGAACATATTTTTGACAGAGAAAAATTAATTCTTTGAGATTAATTCCCAAATAATTCTATGTAGGCATGCCTTGCAAGAACCATTCAGCTTGCCTTTGAACTGAAAATGTTTTGATCTGGGACGTGTGCTAAGATTGGGCCTGGGATGTAGCTCACGGGTAGATTATTTGCAAAGTATGCACAAGGCTCTGGCTCTAACCTAGGTTCTCTAAACAGAAAGGCAGAACTCCTGGGCTGACTATGTCCTATAAACCCAGACTTACACTAAGGCATTCAACATATTGTTTCTTGCATATTCCTCCAAACAGCCTTTCTTTTTTTCTCCTGTTATAATCTTTACATCATTTACTGAGCAAAGTAACTAGACAGAAAAAAATCATTAAACCAAACTTTGTTAGAGTTAGCACATTTTTAGGCTTTAATGACTTTGATTTACATAAGGCAAAAAGCTGCTGTCTTGATTTTGCAGGTGTATGTGGATCACAGAATAAATGAAGGCTTTCTATACTCAGAGTTCATAGAAAACAATCAAATTTATTTTGTTCAATCTTCAGTGAAAATTCTGTCACTGGTCCAGAAAGTGGTTATTGAATATCTATTGAACAGCCACTTTAGTCTGATACTAGGAAAAGCTCATCTCAATAAAACTGCCAATGGGTTTCTAGCTGACACAGAGAAAGAGTTTCTATACTGTTTAAAAAAGTATTTAAGGGTAAGGGAGAAAACTAAGTAAAATGCTCACAAGAACCTGAGTTCAATCCCTGGTGCCCAGGTAAGAAGTTTGGGTACAGTGGTCCTTGCCATAATTCTGGTGAATTAGTCTAATTGGCAAACACTTTGGGTCCTATTGAGAGATGTCTCAAAACACAGGATGGGTGAGGCCTGAGAAGGAGGAATACCCAGAGTGGTTCTCTTGTCTCCCCATACATATATGTATGTGTACACACACACACACACACACACACACACACACACACACACACACACTCATACAATGTTCTTCACTCTGTATAGTGTAATTTATCTCTGATCATGTCTTGTAGTATGAACTTGTCATTGATTTTCTTATTTAGTTTGGTTTCTCTGACATTAAAACCCATCTGGTTTGTATTGGGCCCCTCAGAGGGTTGCTTCTCAATTGCTTCTGAAAGCATCACACTCTCTGTCCACCACCCCAAACATTTAAAAATGGGATGACTGGCTGGAAAGATGGCTCAGTGGTTAAGAGCACTTGATACTCCTGCAGAGACACAAGGGTTTAGTTCTCAGCATCCATTTGGTGACTCCCAAGCCCCTGTAACTCCAGCTTTAGAGGCTCTGGCCCCTCTTCTGGCTTCCATGGCACAGTACCATGTGGTGTGCATACAGACAATCAGGCACAGGAGCACATACAGATAGATGGATAGATAGATAGATGATTGATAGATTTTAGAGGTTAATATCTCAGATATCTTTTATATTATGGATTTCCTTTGCACAATCTCATGTTGGCTACTGACTCCAGCCATATAGCCTTCTTATATAAGAAAATAAATTATGTATCATGATTCTCATGGATTATTTCCCCTGGGAAATGTTTTAAAGACTTTTTAAAGACCATTGGATATAAACCCAGATGAAGTATCCAGTTGTCCTTTAAGTCCCTGGCTGGTTCTTTGGTTATCTACAGTTGGTGATTGAACAACCATTAACGATTACATGGAATACTCTCTCTCCAGGCAGGTCTTTTGTACCTCCTTTTCTCTTGTTGAATGGTAACTCCACTCATTCAGTGACAAGAACTAAAAGCTCTTGAGAGCTATGCTTGAATCTCAACCCTTAAGTTCATTCCTCACCATGAGCATCAACTTGATTTGATCACTAAGTCACATAAATTTCAACGTTCATCTATTTAGTTTATCACATTCTTCCTGGGCTGGCAAAGTGTCTCTGTTAGTAGGCATGTGGCAAGCATGAGGACTTGAGTTTGGAGGCCAGCACCCATATGAAAGCTGAGTCAGACGGCATATATCCATAATCCCAATGATGGAGGGTGGGTGCAGAAGTAAATGGACCCTGGGGCCCATGGGCTAGATAGTCTAGCTGAATGAGTGAGCTCCAGACTCAATGAGAATCTCAATTAAAACCTAAGGTCAAGAGTGATAAAGGAAATCATCCAACACTGACTTATGTTTCTGTACATAAGCACATGCACATGTGTGCACACCCACAGGGTTATGTAAATAATACACACACACATACACACATACACACAAACACACATCCATAAACACTTCCTCTTGACCCCAACTCTATGTTGTGTAGGTCTTTCTTACTCCTCACCTGAAGTATGAAATAGCCTGAAGCTAAAGTTTGGAGCAGTTTGTTCTAAGGGTCTGTGTGGTGGAGTTAGTCCTCATTATGCTGGTATTAAGGGGTGGGACATTTCAGAAGCAAAATCTGGGAGGAGGTCCTTGTTGTCACTACCATTTAAAAGAATTGAATAGTTCTAGTGCAGTGGTTCTCAACTTGTAGGTTGTGACTCCTTTGAGGATCTAACAACCCTTACACAGGGTCGCATATCAGATATCCTTTATATCAGATTGATATTATGATTTATAATAGTAGCAAAATTACAGTTATGAAGTAGCAACAAGAATAATTTTATGGTTAGAGGTCACCACAACATGAGGAACTGTATTAAAGGGTCGCAGCATTAGGAGGTTGAGACCCACTCTTCTAGGGGAATTCTCTTGAGGGTGAATTTTTATAAAAGAACAAGTCTAGTCTTTCTTCTTTCTCTGCCTTCCTCTCTCATCCTGTTTCCATTTTTCACACCAGCCCCAGACAACAATGCTATCACTATGATGTAACCTGACCAAGGAGACCCTTGGAGAGTCAGTGCCTTGCCATTGAGACTTTCAGTTTCTAAACCATGAGCTAAACACACCTCTTCAAAAAGTCATCTTCCTTCAAAGGTTTCATTTTTGCAACAGAGAACAGGTTAGGGCAAGCACACCAGCTAAAAGTTGTCTTGGCCCACTGCTAAGCTTTTCTCCAACCCATTGTGTAGAGATGATCTTAAAGCATCACCATGTACCACTCCTTTCTTGAGACTCTCCAGACCTCCCAAGAGTTAGGGAAATGGACCATCCTGTTCTACTCTTTGCCTACTTCTCCACCGCCATTCATTCTCTGGAATGTCCTCGTCTGATTATTCCCACTTTTTTTGAAGGCCCTATTTATTTGCCATCATCACAGAAAGCTTTCTAACCTCTGTTGGGTGTGGTAGGTCTCTACCCTTTGTCCTCCCTCAGATCTCCACTTCTATCTTCAGCTCAGCCACCTCACGCTGCATCTGTAAACCATGGTCCTGGCTTTCTTGTTAGCCAATAATCTCATTTTTCTCTCCTGGATTTTTAACCATTCAGTTACTTCTCTATATTTAAGAAGTCTTGTTTCTTAACATTTTAGATGAACTATAAAACGTAAAACTGAGCATATGGACATTTATTCTTTTTTTTTCTTTGAAATTTCCTTTGTCACTGATTAGCTGAATGACATTAGGTAAATCATTTGGCCTTTCTAACATGAGCGTTACACTCTGTGGAATTATCTCTGAGACCCTTGTTACACTAATCTTCATACTTATGTGGTTCTATCCACATTGTGATGTGTAATTAGGCATTTAATAAAAGTTTTGGTGGTTTTTATGGTTGAATAAAAAATGATCCCAGAAGTTCAGCTTGAAAGTGCCCTTAAGTGCTAATTTTTTGTCTTTACACTAAGCACACAGTTGTGATATGTAATTTATTTTCATGCATCTTGATTCTACTAACACAATTTAATTTAAGAGTATATCCCACAGACAGTGAGAAGAGAAACACAGCAAGGTGGAATGTGAGGAGAACTATGTTCCAAGAAAAGAATGAATCAACGCAAAGTCAAAGCTAGACAGCAATAAAAGGAGATATCTCTACAGCACTGGTGAGAACCAGTGGTATTAGACCCCTTTTCAAATGTGATTCTCAGCTTCCTGCATTCACTTTGAAAAGAGCAACAGTCTCAGATGTAGAAATTATCATAGGGAAAGATCAGCTTTCCAGCACGAACTTCTTAAGTGAAGATTTCCTCTCCGAGAACCAAATACCAAATGGTACACCAGATGTTGGCACAAAGGAAGTGTCTATAGACAGCATGGGTATGGAATTAACAAGGCTGTACTTCCCAGAACATAAGACCATCATTCCCAAAGAAAGAACAATCCGCATATGGATCAATGATACTCTCCATTACATAATCTTCTAATGACCCAATGAAAGTCTGGAGGACCTAGATAAGTCAACCAAACATCATATGTTCATATTTGACCATATTCTGATGAGATCAGCATAGTACCCCAGAAAATGACAGTTGTTCTCTGCTTCAAATTTAAAGTGTGTGTATATGTGTGTGTGGGGGTGTGTGAGCATGTGCACTAGCATGTGCTCCCTCCCATGGACATGCATGCATGTGCATGTATGTGTGTGTGTGTGAGCATGTATATGTGGAAGACATATACTCTTGCTGAGCTTGGAGCTCATTGACTCAGCCACACTGGCTAGCCAGAAAATCCCAGAAGCTCCCTGTCTCTCCCTCTCTAGCACTTGGATTCAAGCCTAGGCTACCACACCTTGCTTTTTCATGTGGTTCCTAGGGATCTAATTAAGGTCCTCATGTTTACACAGCAAGCCCTCTACCAACTCAGTCATTTCCTCAATCCAACTAGCATTCATGTATGTATGTATGTATGTATGTATGTATGTATGTATGTATCAACATCATGTGTCTTCTCTTGGTTCTACTATTAACAGACTGTGACTTTGAACAAGTAGGTCAAGGTCTCTGCCATTTAGTTTCATTGTCTGTGTAATAGAATGAGTCACAACATTTAGCTCACTGAGCTGTCACTGGATAAGAAGCGAGACAACCATGGGACACGGTGCTCAGCATCGGGAAGTGCTATTTCAGTAGACTATGTTGCCTTTTATCATCAGGATGTATGCTTTTGATAAGTACTAGAATGTGGAAACACAAAAAGAAATGTGTATTTGTGACTCAGATTGCTTGTGTCCTTATTTTTTCAGCACTGAGGCAAGACCCAAGAGCCTTGCATGTGACAGGAAAACATCCTAGGAAGTTATCACTGGACATGATCGCAGATACTTTGATAATATAACATGCATAGTTATAGGTAGTATTTTACAGTTCATGTACAGTGAACTCTTATCAGTGTGCACTGCAGCTGTACATATGGGCATGAGGTGCAGGTCAGAGGGCAACATCTGAGTTATTCTTCTGAGTGTTCATATTTTAATTAATTAATTAACAAATTAATTAATTGATTGATTTTGATGCAGGGTCTCTCACAGATCTGAGTTCACTAAGTAGGAAAGCTTGGCTGGCTAGTAAGCCACCTATCTCTGCCTCCCCAAGCTGAGATTATTCATGTGTGCCACACACAAAGCTTTCTTTCAGCGTGTGTTCTGGGAAAGAAACTTGGGTCCCTTATGCTGCAAAGCAAGCACTTTATTGAATTTTTAAAACATGGGTTTGGAACATTTAGCATGTGAATGTGTGGTTCATTTGCTGAATAGAGGAAGGAGATGGCCTATAAGCCTGGAAGCTCGACTATAGCCTAACCTAGCATCCCCACATCTTCATCCTGATCTGTGGCATGGCATGGCATCACGGAGAGAAGAGCTCTGTATGCCTTCTACCTTCAAAATTACTGGTCCTAGAATTTCTACTTTGGTACTTTGGTTTCTGCTTTTTTTTTGAAATCAAGGAAAACAAATGCTTAAATATCCGGATGTGAAATAGCAGTTCTGTCTGATGTATAGCTCTTATTTCCCTAAATTTCTCAACTCCACAGAGGATGGATGCTTTCCCAGTTAGCTTTCAGCTCCCTTTGAAGTTCCAGACAATTTGAGGCTAATCAACCCCCGGAGGGTATCTTTCTAAGCACTATCCTCTGCCGCAAGAAACATCTCTCTGAGCTGCAGACCTAATTTTTTTGAGTGTTTTCACCCCATTTAAGTAGAGGCAAGCTTCCCATGCCTGGACCTAATCCTCCTCTCTCCATCCCCATTTTTGATCAAGACCGCAGGAGCTGCCCTCTGGGAGAAAGAAGCTCATGAGATTGTGTCCTCTCTCCTCACTTCGTGTCTCATCTACCCAAGGAGGAGGCAAGATCAAAGACACCTTTCGAGAAGGGAGAAAGAATTGTGATCCGAAGTGTTCATATCCTGGTGAAATTTTCTAGGAACTACAAGAGACAGTTCCTGGAGGAAACAATTATCACAATGGGTCAGAGCCATTTGCTATGTGAGAATGCAGCAATCTCACTTTATGTATGAGTCTCCCTGTCTCCTAACTATGTCTCTTGCCTTAAAGAAGAGCCTTGGATAAGGGCAAGATTTAAGCAAGCTTACAGTAGGAAGCTCAGTGTTAAGCCATTATGGGCTTCTGCCCCACCCTTCCTCTCCATCACTCTTGACTTCTGCCTCCTCCCATCATTGGAGATCTGCTTTATCCAATCTTCTCTTACACCTGCATGTTAACATTAGAGACCCACGTGTAGGTTTAGTGACTAGCTACACAGCTCTGGAATCAAGATCAGCAATTAACTGATGACTCTGAGTGCTAGCATGGAGTTGAAGATGGAGACCAAATCCCAGGTCCCAACCAACCAGGTAGTGGCTGGCCTGTGACCAAGTGGCCATGCTGCCCTCCAGTACATATCTATGACAAGGCAGCACATGATTACATATGAATTCTACAAATAACACCACAGGTATCTTTAATTGTAAATGAATTTCATAGTTATGACCTATAGATGATGTTAAGCCACTCCACTATTTTCCTATTAGACAGGCAATCCCTGCTCCGCTCTGCACTGATCTCTATCTGTGGCCAACTGAGGTAGGTTTCCTCCTTCACAGTCCCTGCTTCTTTCCTGTCTACATCACACAGCTCACAGAGCTGATTGGGAAATGAGATAATGATTAAGTCCTAAGCCTCAGTAAATATGAGTCCACTGCGGCTGTCTTCAGACTCACCAGAGAGGGCGTCGGATCCTATTACAGATGGTTGTGAGCCACCATGTGGTTGCTGGGAATTGAACTCAGGACCTCTGGAAGAGCAGTCAGTGCTCTTAACCACTGAGCCAATCTCTCCAGCCCAAGCCTCAGTAAATAAACACTGCTGTTTCAGAAGCTTTTTCCAATCCTGTTCTTGGATTTTTTCCTTTATTATTTTTCAGTAAAATCAATTTCTGAGCCTCTTCATGGTAATTATTTCCAATATAATCTATTCTTTTGTGGACCAAATAAAGTCTGGAGCATAGAGTGTATATTCTGTAATTATCCCTTATTTTGCAAAGCATTTAATAATCTTGCAATAAATATTGATGAGAAAATGGCTAAAAATCATAGAATGATAATTACAGGGAAAATATGCATAACCATTAAATACTCAAAAATATTCACTCTTCCTAGTTATCGCAAAAATTCACATTGAAACTACTAAATTGGGAATAATTTTAATATTTGATTAATATGACAAGAGAGCTATCAGAGAACATTGCTGAGAGATTAAAAATCTTCCTGAGAAGCAATTTGGCAACATGTTTGAAAGATCTTTAAAATTTATATTATAAGAAATACTTATCACCATAGAACATTACATAAAATGTGATGCTAACTTTATATTATTCAATCAATGTTTATCAAACGTTTGACCTGTACTAGGTATTGTTATGTGTGTATATATATGTATATTACATGTATGTGTATATTATGTGTGGATATATAAAAATACATATACACATATACATAGTATATATGTATACATATATGTGTATATGTGTACATGTATTATATATAGTATATGTGTTATACTTTTATATATACACGCAATATATATACATACATGTAATATACATTTACTTATGTACATACACACATACACATATGTATATAAACATGACCCTTGTTTTCAAGGAACTGTAGTAAATAAAGCCAAGCTGACACATGACAAGAATACAGCTCTTGTCCCTGAATAATTGCTAAAGGCAAAGCACTACACTAGAAAGGTGAAGAGGCATATTATTTTAGGCAGGGCAGTCTGGGGAGCCCCTCTCAGAGAAGGTGACTGTAACAGAGACAGAAATATGATGAAGTGAGCCCCATCTTTCCCTGGACTGGGGAGGGCACAACAGGGGAAGATTATATCACCTGGGAATACCTGAGAGCTTTGAGGAGCTCAAGCCTAGATTGTGGCTGGTGTCTAGTGAGCAAAGGGGAGATTGGGAAGATTTGGGATCAGAAGAGGCTGAAAATAAGAGAAAACTTATGTAAATGTTCCCTTGACTTTCCTGAAAATGTTAAAAGCAAATCTGAACCATGTGGAATTCAGCTTCATGGCCTGGCCTGGACAAAGTCGTTCAGTCTGCCTGCTCAGTAGAAATCGCTATAAGATCCTACAGCTTCCATGGGCGTGTCCATGATCAGAGCACCCTGTTGGCAGTGGGGTTCATACCTCTGGATAGAGCCAGTTTTGGTTCTGACAAACAGAGAGGGAGGAACAAACGCTCATTCGCCCAATATCCCTGTCAAAACACTTTCTTATTTATGTATTTTAAGTGTGTGTGTGTGTGTGTGTGTGTGTGTGTGTGTGTATGACTTGTGATAGTGTGTACATATGTGTGTAGGATTTGTGTGTTTATGTTTTTGAGACTGTATATGATCTGTGTGTTTGTGTGTATATATGTATGTGTATAATTTGTGTATTTCCATGTGTGTGTGTGTGTGTGTATAATTTGCATGTTTCCATGTGTATATGTGTATTTCATACGTGTGATTAGTGTATGAATGCCAGGTATATGCATGCCACAATTGTGGGAGTAAAGTCAGAGGACAACTTCAACAGCCGGCCCTTGTACCCTGTCCTTGTTTGCTTCCTATATAGAGATTAATTTGCCGACCCTTTTTATTAATAGTCAGAAGAAGATACAATGTCGAGGGACTTTATTTTTCAATCTTTTAAGTGAAATGCAGAGACTCACGTGAGCTGTACAAAAGGTGAAAACTATAGTGTGTACTTTGCTCCCTTAACTGTGACCAATGAACCAGATTCTTCTTTGGAGAAAACCAGCCAAGACCAGTGTTCCATCTGTACAGGACTTTGAAAACGTGCCTCATAGTCACTGCTTGGTACCATCTGGGTACCAGGCATTCTGTCTTCTTGTTCAGTTGCTTTCCAGCCATCTCTATTCCTAAACCCTAAAATACTTTTAAAACCTCAAGCATATTGTCACATATATTTTAGGTTGACTTCTAAATTTTTGATCACAAGTTCAAATTATTGCAAATGATTTGATTTCTTGTAGGTTATATCTCTTGACATTTTTAAAGAAAACTAGTCTATCACTCTCTGAGCTGTATCAAATGGAATATAAATACCAGAGCAATTTGCTATCCACTATTATCAATTTAAAAATATTAACAAGCTGTTTCAGAGTCAGGAATTTTACAATGTTCATTTTTCTTCTTGGTTTGCTCTTTTCATTACACCTAAACATCACTTCTGTACACAGAAGACATATTGCACACAAATCTGCATGTTTATCATTTCTGTTAGGCATCAGGAAGTTAAGTGCTGAAGGATATTTCTAGATTAACTTATTATTAATGTTATATTATACATCTTGATAATTGTTAAAATAAAAGGTTACATTTTATAAATGCTTCCTTTTTACTGAAATCATCTCTGACCGAACATTAAATCCCTTTTCACATTTTTTGTAAAGGTAAGTGCTAGAAAATTCTGTTGCCATCAATAAGCAGAGGGGAATGGAAGTCTAATGCACTGTCACTTACCTCTCTCTCAAATCCGTAGCAAATGCAGCAGATAAATTGATGGTGAAATACTTTTATGACTAGCTGGAAACTTGTTTAGTATCTTTTTCAATTTTCTGAAAATAATAGCATTTTTTAAAACAAACAAACAAACAAACATGACTTGCAAAAAGATTTTAAAATAAATTTGAATAACTACCCAGATATAGCATGCATCTCTCTCAGTAGGAAACAAATACATAAAGGCTTTATCAAGATTTATCAAATGACAATTAATTGTATCAGTTATCTTTTCACTCTCCGAGGCATTTATAATAAATATTTATACATAATCTACTAAAAATATTTGTTTAAAACGTTTCATTTCAAAACTCTTGCTGACATAATGAAGCATTCTCTTCTGTATCACATGCTTTGAGCATATTTTGTCAACGTTTGGAGATTCATATTCAGCTCATTCAAACTGTCCACCCTGTAAGCTAAATGACAAATAGCTTCTCCTTGCCAAAGCCACCAACCAAGTCAGATTCGTAGCTACAATGTTATGGCTGTACTTTTCTGTTCAAAGAAACGCATTAATATGTGTCCAGTGACAACTGTCTCCCACCTGCATCCTAATTGTAGAATTGGAGAAAAAGACAGAGGTAACAAGAGTGGGCATGGGACTGTAAATGCAGCAGAGTGGTAAGCCTCCGTGCCCACATGATGCAGCAACTGAAATGGGATGAACAAAGTGCTATGCATGTATGAACAAGCTCAGTCCTTTTCTTGGGCACTCAAGATCTTTTTACATCTTAAGGTAACAAAACAGAGTTAAGATGGGTGAGAACACAGTTCGGTTTTGGTTAGTATGTTAGCTGTACTTCTTGTGATTGACACCATGACAAGCAGCTTAAGAAAAGAGATGTTGACTTTGAGTCATGGTTTCAGGGTATTTCTATGCATAATAGGATGTAAGGAGGAGGCCAACCAACAGGCTCTGTGATGGCCAGGTTGTGTAGCTTCTCCTCCTCGCACTGCGACTGGCCAGGAAGCTGAGAGTTCAGACTGGAGGCAGAACTGAGTATACCATGCAAGAGGTCTTCCCATTATGACTTCTTTCTATCAGGCTGGCCCCACTTCTTCAGATTTTTCAAAACAGCACCACCTACTGGTAGCCAATGATTCAAATGCATGCTCCTGTGGAGAATATCTCACATTCAAACAATTACAAACAGTGCAATGAGTGAAGCTGATTAGGGAGGGAGAGGTAAGACAGTGCTCAGAACACCTCTACACCATGCCCTCCTTCTGTTTGGGGAATAAGTACTCATGGAAAACCAAGGACCTTGACACTGCTTCCTGCTAAGCTTTCCATACTAATCTTCGTATACAGAACAGTGTTCTTCTATGAATGTTAATGTTGAGGAAAAGAGCTCAAGGCTCTCAAAGAATGCATCACTTCGAGGGGACATATGCATTTGTCAGCCTGTGAGCTCTCATTTGGAGCTTGATGAATTCAGGTGACTGCAAGTGGAACGGTCATGTGGGGATGATACAGAAATGGCTCAGATGAGGATCTGTTTCTCCATGGCAACAGCCTGGCCATAGGACAAATGGTGCAGTTGCTGTGGGAGCACTGGAAACCAAGGGCCAAGTGTGTTCAGAAATGGTAGAGGCCAGTCCCTGTTTAGCCATCATGAAGGAGCTTATGTGGGAATTGGCCACAAAAAACATGGAACAGGAATGGCCCATGATATATCTGTAATATAAAGAAAAGCACTCTGTTGGACTTAGAAACAAAAGCATATCTAGAACACTTAGTGTGTGGACCTGGGAGAGAATGATGGCAAAAGAGATAGATTGTGGCACACAAGCCTAATGGATCTCATGTTAATTCTGAAGGCATTGTAGCTTATAAAATTACTGTGGAAGGCCCTTGAACGTGGAAGAAATCTGTAATCCTAGCAATCAGTAAGGCTGAGGCAGGAGGATCTCAAGTTCTGACAAACCTAGGCTAAGACTGAGATGTTACCTTAGAAGAAGTATGAGAACTAACACAGATCCATAAGCAGCTGAAAGACTTTATTAGTAGCAAGGTTCAGTGTGTATTCTTCTGAACTTTATATATATATATATGTTCTTACTACTCATTGGCCATCTGAACTCTGTCATTCCACTCTGCAAACCTTGTCCTGATAGGATGGTGACCAATGACTTTTCAGGGAGAAGGGAAGACCACACACAGAGAACAGTTTCTGTAGGTCATCCTTGGTCCTAGGGCTTGGTGCAAATCACCCAGCAATAGACGACCTTTTCACACCTCCATGGAGAACGGAAGAAGGGAGTGTTAGGAGGGTAAGGGACTCTTATAGAACTTGACAGACTGTGGCTAAGAGCTCTGAGATGGAGGTAAAACAAAGGAAGCACATGTTAGAACCTGGCCTCAGCTTATGTGAGGCCCACCAGTGAGGCTCAATTCTGAACTGAAAGCAAAAGAGAGAAGAAATAAAAAGTCAAAGAATGTTCCTGATTAGTAACTCAATGCATGCTGGTATATATGAATATCAAGGAAGATGTACCATAGCAAATTTTGTTTGCAGGGTATAAAATACTGCAGCAGCAAGGATCGTAGGAGGCATGGGCGTTTCCTGGTGTGTACTACAGGGCATGGATGCTTCAATATTGCAATGGTCCTGCTTGACAAGTGAGTTCCTGTAGGGCTGGGAAATCCTTGATCCAGTCAAGAATATCAGAATAGGTATTGATGCCTTTGGCAGGGCAGGGAGGGTTTGGAGAATGGAGAATCTGCTAAGTTAGAGGTAATTGTACAAGGGACACCCAGGGTGGGGAAATAAGGATTTCATATTGGATCTGTGTCTTAGATTTACACCCAATCTATATCCGAAAACCCACCACTGAATCACTCTGAGCCCCCCTCAGTACCCTGGCTTGCTATCCTTATTCCCCAGATAAGAGACCAAGGCCTGGAAGATTCACCATGACTGAAGGTCAAGAGCGGAATTGAAAGGAGGCCACAGGGCTCCTGACTCCAAGGACTATGCTTTAGCTTGCCCTAAATGCCTCCATCTGGTTTGGGGGTGGTTAAGAATTCCATGAAGACTTCAGAGCTGATCAGAGCTGGCGGGTGATGTTACAAAACCAAACACATTAGTCATTTTCTCTCCTTTGAAAGTTCTCAAAGAAGAGAGGAGAACTTGTCCGTGACTGGCATATTTTTATCTAGTTCAAAGGTTCATCAAAGTCCCTCACAGCTTTAATGAGTTAAAGTTTGCTTGCGACCTGGTAGGTAAACGCAGCAACCTAATTATGCTCTCTGCATATCAAAGGCTGCAGCTCACTTTGCCTAAATCTAATTTAGATATTTATATCCTTTCTAAAAATAGAAAATTGAGAATTATCCATTATCCAGAACTAGTCATTCAATTAACAAGGAAAAAATACTGAAGAGCCCTGGTCCCAGTCATCAGAAAATGAGGGCACAATGAGATCAAGGACATAAAAGCTACTTACCCTTACAGCTTACCTTAGTAGGGGAAATCTTGGTGGCCATGAGACCAGCATTTCCTCAACTCTATTGCCTGTATTTGGCCCATTACATATTTATAGCCATCTATGCGATATTACAACTGTCTCTTCACTGACAGAGTGCTAAGTGTGTCCACTGAGCAGGAAACATCTGTAATACCAGCATACTCATTACAGGGTAGGAAGTTGAGACAGAAAATGCTCTGTGAGCTTGAAGGCCATGTCCTCTGGTGCTTGTATGATTAACAACAAAAGAGAGACCTTGTCTCAAACAAGGAGGAAAGTGAGGAGGGATATTTGAGGTTATTGTCTGACCTCTGCATGCAGACATAGCATATGCACATACACATTAACATGCATTTACATGCACACACATGCATGCATAGATACTATATATATGAAAGAAAGGAAAGAAAGAAAAAAGGAAGAAAGAAAGACAGGGGAGAGGAAAGAAGGAAGGAAGGGAGGGAAGAAAAATGGAGGGAGGAAAAGAGGGAGAGAAGGGAGCTATGTAGAGTCCTGTGACACTGACTCATAATTTATATCCCTTTTACACACTAACGGACACATGTGTCTGTCGACAGCAATCATGATCATCCCACCTAATCCATCTACCTGATCCTTTAAGGAAGAAACAATGGGGAAATTGGGGAGACGATACCACAGAGAAGCCATTTACCTCTCAAACCTGAGGACCAGACTTCTAGAACCACAATATAAGATAATGATAGATCGAGGAGTTTTGTCTTTTCTTCTTCTTCTTCTTCTTCTTCTTCTTCTTCTTCTTCTTCTTCTTCTTCTTCTTCTTCTTCTTCTTCTTCCTCTTCCTCTTCCTCTTCCTCTTCCTCTTCTTCCTCTTCCTCTTCTTCCTCTTCTTCCTCTTCTTTCTCTTCTTCCTCCTCCTCCTCCTCTTCCTCTTCTTCTTTCAATTAGCAAAATATGAGTTAGTTCCTTTAAAATGTGCATGATGATGGGGTTCTTTTGCAAATTCTCAGGTATTTGCTACAGGTTCTGATGGGGTGGTGGCTGGTGTGACAGGTGAGCAAATGTTAATGTAATCAGCTACTATGAAAATGGTCCTTATGTTGAGTGCAGGTAGCATGCCCTGATTTCTCCATGGGGTACCAGAAGAGGCCTAAGGCCATGTTAATAGGTTGAGGGATACATATTTCAGAAGGGACATGATAAATTGAGGAAGGAGTACTTAGCTAACTGAGGTTCAAGAAATCTTTTAGGGGACACAGATCATAATGATATAAAGAAGGCAATGAGGCTGGAGGATGGCTCAATTGGTTATGCATGTGCCTTGCAAACCCAAAGAACCTGTGCTTAATAAGCCAGGCATGGTAGTATGTGATTATAATCCCAGAGTCAGGGATATGGGGACAAGAAGGATCCTAGGACTCTCTGGTCAACCAGCCAACCAGTGAGAGCCAGTCCCTGTGTCCCCCCACCCCAGACCCCTCCAACACACAAGGAGATGGTATCAGAGGACAATACCCAGGGTATCCTTTAGTTTACACACAGGAGTGAACATGTAGACATGCATGTGCAAGAGAGTTCTAGTGCACGCATGCTCGCATGCACACGCGCACACACAAAGAAACAAAGGCCAGTGTTAAATCAGACAAAACTTGGTTCAAATGCTACCTCTATCTTGTACTAGCATCATGATTCCAGTGGCTTGTCTCACATGAAGCTTGGTCTTTACACTTGCAAAGTAGTAAGTACTTGCTTTTCCTTATTTGCATTACAGGAGTTAGTGAAATACATAGGGAGTAATGTGTAAGAAGCTCCTAGCTCATTGCCTCTCGCAAGGAAAGGTCAGAGTAAAGGCTGATATCCCTCATCATCCATGGAGAATCACCTTATGAAAGGAATTCTAGCATCTGTCCGGTATCTCTAACAGCATCTTTGCATCTCACAGGAGGAAAAGTACAGATGCTGGCAACTGGCTGATATCATCTATATTTAATGATACATGATATAAATAAAAGTGATAAATATTTTTACTTCCATATAAATCAAAATGTTTTGGTCATGGGTTATGGAGGCAATAATAAAATATGCACAGTGGTTTATTTGAAAGGCTTACTATTTCGGATCCCAAATCAATTTGAGAGCATGGTATTTTCCTGTAGTTTATTTCCTTTGAAATGTAGCTATTCTCAGCAACGACCATTTTCTAACCTAGCAAAATCTTTAGTTTCAGTAAATACTTCCCATTATAGGTTAGACTCTACCTCTCATTGAAAGAGACGCATTGCTGGCAACTTCCACTACCTGTAAAATCAAAAGATCAAATCGCTTTCTGGAAGGGCCCAGAGACCTCAATTGCTGCTTCCTGGTTCTCAAGGTGAGCTATACCTACCAAGAGGATCAATGGGAAATAGATCTGGGAATCAATTAACAGAACAGAAAGGTTAAACTGAGCCTCCTTCTCTCAATTAGGGGAGATTATAGCTTCAAAACACACGTTGATCCCTGGGACTCGATTATTTTGGATATACTCCCAAGCTCCTTGCTTTCAATGGGAACATTATTTCCTGTATCCAGTCCACCAAGGAAAAGTGTCTCTTGTTGGTCCTGACTCTTTGATGCAGCCTGCTTTGTTCTAAATATGGATATTTTTGAGGCCCATTCTCATCATTAAAGATGAAGAATCTAATTGCTAAACAACAGGATCAAACCAAGGAGAATCTGATGAGTGGTCCACTGTAGTTTATTTTTATTTTGGGTTTTTGCTGTTGTTGTTGTTGGTGGTGAGTTTGTTGTTGTTGTGTGCTTGTTTGTTTTCTGGTTTTTAAAAAAGTGTTTCTTGTTCGATAGGCAGGCCTTAAATTTCAGTAGTTGAGAAATGACCTTGAATTTCCAATCCTCTTGCCCCAGCCTCCCAAATGCTGAGATACAACAGGTTTATGACATTCTGTAGATTTAACACAAGGGTTGACCACCAAGTAAGATACACTCTCGCACCTTGCGCATTTTAGTAACAGCAAACTCTGTAGTTCAGTTTTGTAGTAATACGGTTGCAATTATTTTTAAGCCATATGGCACCTCAAACTTGCACATCAATTTAATTTCTGGGGCCCTAGTCTATGTATTTAAGGAATTACTTTTTTTCCATTTTTCTAGTTTACAAATTTAAATAGGAAGAAATCAGGATACTGTACTGTGTGAATTTTTCCTACAAGAAGATAAATTTTGTTTTAGACACAGGAACACTGGTGAAGGAAGGGTTAGTTCTTTCCTTCCTGTGTAGTGAGTTGAACCTAGAGACTTCCTTTGATAAGAGGGGAACAGTACCAGGTTCTATGCTATAGTACTACAGTGTGTGTAGGAAGTAGGTTATTGTCTGACATACCCATGACCCTGGACAGCTCATCTTCTTCTTGAGCTGCTCTTTGCTGACCCCTCTTGTCTTCCTGAAAATTCCTCTTGTCTTGAGAGCAATCAAGTCCGCAGAAAGCTCAGTGGTGAAACTGGGATTTAGCCATGTCCCAAGTAAAGGATCCTGGGGGCACAACTCCAAAGACCCCATGCTATTTGTCGTCACAGGTAAAACTGCTGCAGTGCTTCCTAGATTCTAAAGGCTATGTATGAAACTCTTTGCACCACAGACAGCCATGTATGCTACTAATTTGATTTTTAATACTTCGAATGGAAAGCCATTTGGCAGAATCTATGTAGTCGCTCTGTTAGTCTGAAGAGGGCTTAGCAACACAGCTCAAATCAAAATTTCAGATTTTATGATGTCACTTTATTTAGAAGAGGTGTACAGGGCCTAGGAGCCCCCAGCTCCACCTCCCTTCTTTTTTGGGGCTGTTGTGTTATGTCCACGAGTCATCTAGTCATGTGGGTTTAAAGCTAAAAGGAGGCTGCTTGTGGCCAGTCTATTTTTTGAGAATTCATTCTCATTTTATGATATGTAAATATCAAAATAATAAATCAAAAAGAGAAAGCATATATTGCAAGACTCTGGTCATAAACTAGCTACCTCAAGTGCATTAGGTTGATTTCAGAGCTACAGGGAGAGAGAGGGAAGACCAGAAAGAACTTAAAACTTGCCTGAATTCTTATCCGACTCAGGTTTGCACTACAGGTTTTGTTTTGTTTCTCTTTATAGAGTTTGTCTCATTTATGGCTATATTTAAGATTGCATAGGGAAAGCAGTGTAGAAATTACAAACAGCGATATATATGTAAAGACATAACATGTGGAAAGAAACATTTCAAACGCTAATGTGAGAGGTCGTTGCTGGACAACCGAATAATTCTGTCATTGGGACTTCCCCAATTTTCTGTGATTAGTAGATCCCACACACGGTTAAAAATGAAGTCAGCAGAATCCTACAGTTTGATGCGTAAATGTGACTTTCTTCTAGTCAGACCCTATATTTCTTGTCCGCTCTAGGAGGTGCCTTCCTCTACACCCTGAGGCCCTCTTCATCATACACAGTACTTCCAGGCCTGCATAGACTTGAGACAGAGCAGATTGGCACCACAAAGCAGGCTCCAGACATTCAGGTGATGCTCCAGGAAACCTCTCCTATTGCCTAACCCCGTTCCCTTCTGCATACTGAGCTCCTGCTATGGCTAAATTAATTTCTGTAGCTTTGTTTAATTATCAAGACAAGTCTGAAATAGTGTCTTCCTTCACCCCATACAGCGGGGTCTCAGGTTACGGGGTCTAAGGCAGAACCACCGAGGGACCTTGTACTTTCCTACACATGGGAGAACTAGCAAGGTGAGCTGCAGCTCATTGCTGTACATTTCTTATGGGAGCCCCATCTCTGCCTCCTGACAGATCTTACAGCTCTCTACTTACCCAGCCTCTTGATTTTCCTTCCCCTGGATCCATGCAGACCCCTTATCTCATATACATAATTTCTTCCACAACCTGCAGGACAGTCTTTGGCTGTGGGTGCATTTTGCAACTACTGTTAAGATGTGTGAATGTATATACCACCTCAAAGGTATGTACCTACATGTCAAAGGGTGCACACTCAGTGCCTTTATTCTGACGGAACTAAAATGCTGTTTAAAACAACTGCCTTAATGCGGTTGGAATAATTATCCCTTCCTCCTGCCTTCCATTCATTTTACCTTGGGTTAAAAATTGGCCAGCAGACCTATTACGCTTCCTTTTCCGGAGCAGCTGGATACTATGTCATGCTTCCAGCTTGGAGTGAGAGAGGTACGTACTGTGTGGACTGCATGGTTATATGGTAGGGCCTTCTGGAATGCATCCAGATTGTCCTTGCTTTCAACGACTGTACCTCCTTTGTGGTCAACTCCATGCAAACAGCCTCTTTCTGGACTCCATCCGCCCTTTAGAAAAGCTGTTTGGATACCTAGTGAGGTCCACCCCCCCCTTCCGGTTAACTTAAGTACCTGCCGCGAAAGTTAATAATTAACAAGGTGTCACAATGCTTCTCACAGCTCTCTATTCTTTGCTCACCTGCTCCCTGCCTTTTCCTGCTGCTTCTGAATTGCTTGAACTCCCCAGGGATACAAACTCCCCATAATAACTCGAGGCACAAAGGCACAGACTTTTGTGGCTCTAACTGAAATTCAAAATTGGGCGAACCCAGGAGGCAATCACCTGGCCATTGCCCTAACCCATATGCAGCCTCTCGGTGCTGCTGGAGCCCAGGTGAGCATGAAGCTTTAATGAGGCCTTAGCTGAAAATACATTGTGCAATTACTGTTAAGATGGGCGAACATTTGGCCGGGGAAAGAATGGCATTTTAAGCAATAGGGTTTCCCTGTTAGCTGTTCCCAGCGATTAATTCAGTTTGTTTATACATTTTGACAATTGCTCATGTGAAAGAGACCTGGGGATTTTATTTGACCACAATTTCATTATGAGCTAACAGTGTGATATGGCTGCTAATACAAGTTAATACAAGTTTAGGCTACATTAAGTGAATAAGTCTAAATAAGGGGACGGCAGCATTCCCACTATCCTTTACCCTCATAGGTACACAGATCTGTTGGACCCATGAAGGTCGCAACTACCCGTAGTTCCCCCTCGCAAAGACACGGAGATCAAGAGTGATGCAATCAGCAAGAGGTTTATTATTTCCGATGCACTGGGGCTGTCCTGCACATGAGGCAGAGGCGACCCCGTGGAGCCCGTTCGGGGACCTTATATAGGATTTTAGAGCAGCCTCCATTAGGTACAATGTGATTGGCAGAACAGTGTGACTTTTAAACTGATTGGTCTTTAGGGAATGAGGTAGCAGGGGCTTAATCAGCCCCTCCCTCCCAGCCTACTTGCTTTCTAACCTGTTTCTCCCATGTGCTTGGAGGGGGGGAGGGGACATCTGCTAGCTAGGTGACCTTATCTCAGGAGATGGGAGGGGAGGAATGCCCATCCCACAGGAAATATCTGCTAGCTAGGCGGCCTTATCTTCGGAGAGGGGAGGAGGGGAGGAAAAGCATTTCTTTCAGATCTTACTTTTCCAGACTAAAATTTGGCAAGTGGTACAGAGACACTGGCATGCACCATCTGATATATAACTGTCCTCAAAAATCCAGGACTTGTGAGCTAGCATATAGAAGAGTCATCTATCTATTCAAACTTCTGTTTGCTCTTTTGTTGATGGGAGCCAAGCTGCTGATCTGTCATCTAAGTTACGTGTAGATCATTTCTGCTGGCAAATTTCACCCTAAATTGTAGAATCTGCCTCTTCAGCTGTTTCCCTATGCTGGCTCTAACCATTTGTCTCTCCTCATCTACTCTGTAAGTGTCTCTCTGGCTCCTGCAGCCTGCTGTGTCTCCTGGGGACTCTCTCTGGCATCAGGAACAGAGTGCATCTTCCATATGAGCATCTACTAAAGACACTTCATCTCTCCCTAGTTCCAAAAGCTTCTCCCAGTCCACCTCTTCAGCTGCTTTCTCCTCTCTCCTCTGTTGGATAAGTATTACTCTGGACTTGACTGCTTTGTCTATTACTACAAAAGTCGCACTGGTGTGCCAGGACACTCCTGTTGCCCTATTAGGCCCTTTATCACATGGAAAGGGACATCTCTCTTCTGTGTCATTTGGGACGCTTTCCAAGTTTCTCAGTCTGCTTTGGGGTGCCCTGGATTGAATTCCTGTCACTAGGACACTTACCCATCTACTCTGTTTGTTCTCAGCTCCTTCCTGGAGCTTCCTGGCCTCCCCTAGGAGCTGCCTACTAAGTTCCTCAGCTTCCTTACATCCTCCTAGGCCTGAAACCCTTTTCCCACCTCGCACTCAGACTTGTTTGCAGCTGCCATCTAGAGTCTCAACAATCCCTGCCTGCTCTATTTCTTCCATAAGCCCTCCTAGGCTTCTACAATATTGGAGTGTTCTCTTGGGTGGAGCTCCTATGTGTGATGACTCTGGTTCCTCCCAACCCCTTTCTGGAAGTCCCACAGCTTCCTTTTGCCCTCCTGAGCCTCCCCTCTCCTTGGTACTGCCTGCTCTCTTTCTTATGCCCTCTTGAGCCTCTAGCTTCCCTCCAGCAGAGTTCATTTTGTGACCCATTCTTTCTTCGTCCTCAAACTCAGAGATTTCATTAAAGCCTCACTGTATTGCTGCAAATGGCATGGCCTCAAAACAGCTCCATCCATGGTCAAAATTGGCCACACATTCGATTTTCAAATTTTCTCGTATGCTAACAATTTCTGCCACCGCACAAACAAATGATCCCCAAATCTCTTGCATCTAACTTTCTCTGTTCTACAGTACCAACAGTATCTTATCTCTAAGGTTTTTCTACTTTCAACTCTTAAAATGGCTTGTCTGTATGCTTTTTTGCTTTTTGCTCTAAAAAATAATAAACTCTTAAGATTATGCTGTAAACTATCTCCGAATTTGTAAGTTCACTGGGTACAGTTTTTAAAAGTCTGTAAAATTTTTTTTAGCCTAAAATTTATAACAAAAAGGCTTACAGTTTAAAAAAAAAATCTCTACAGGGATCATCTTAATTTGCTTCAACATACTGTGTGATTCAACTCTTGTTTAAAAAGTAGATCTGCTTACTGTATATGTTACTTGAATTCAATTCTTGTTTAGGAAAATAGATGGTTTTAAATAGCAACCAGGTGGCTGGTTTGCTGTAAATGGAACTTATAGATGGAGCAGGTACCACAGCCTTGAGAGAGGCAGGGCTGAAGAAGTGGTGTCAATGAAGAAACCTGACAGCTGGCTAGAGGTACAGAACATGGAAGAGTTATGAAGGATAACAGAGGTAAGAGGGCCCCAGACAGAGGGAGCAGGACTCAGTACAGCTGCGGTAGCTATAAATAAAGGCAGAGGCTCCAGAGAGGCTAGTGGCAATCTCTTCGAACTAAGCGATCACTTGATCTTTAAACACAATAGAGAAATGAATGCAAAATCAAATATATAATCAAAGCAAACAAATACATCTGCCTTTCTGTGTGACTAAGGGTTGTGGGAATGCACAGGTGTCAGCGTGTGACTCTTCCTGCAGCAAGTCATGGTGAATGGATGGTCAAGTTGGTAAGGATGAGGATTGGCCACACAGACCATGTTGTCTATGCAAAGTCACAGTGAACAGCTGGCTGTGGTAGAGTGTCCAGTGTGGTGAGAGGAAAGCAGGGGGGGAGGGAAATAGAGGCTGGTGTGCCCTGATGCATGTCTGACCAGCTGTGGAATTTTCACTTCATCCTGTGAAGAAACCAATGAAGGATTTTCAACAGAGCCACGATCCCTCTCATTTCTTCTCCAGCATCACAAAACACTTCAAATTTTAAGGGCTAAAAATAACATCAGTGTTTAAGCTGTCCTGATTCCAGGGTCAGCAAAGCAGTTCTCGTTGGAGGCTTGGGCTGAAGGTTGGCTGGAGTCTGCACAGCTGTATCCAGCTGGGGACTCAAGAAGGGCCTAGAAATCCAAGATGTCTCAGTCGTGTTCAAGAATGACACAGCTGGAGTGCCAGCTCCTCCTCTCCCTGCACTTGGTTCCTCCTTTATTTTTGGCAGAATTCCAAAGGCTTCAGAAAGCCGACCCCTCACAATCTTGCACTTATAAAGTCTTCGACTCCATCATAACAGCGAACGTAGCAGCCAGAGCAGGTCCACTGTTATACCTCACAGTCCGTGCTACTTGTGGCTGTTCTGGGTCATGAGGATGATGAGACAGTGCATTGGGGGTGGCCAATGTAACAGACTTCCACAAACGTGGCAAGCTTTCCAATCTGTGCAGGATAGTAGGAGAGGGCGAAGAAGGACAGTACATACAAACTATTTAAGTGAACATCAAGTGCTCAGTCCTAAATAAGTCATATAGCACGTCCCAGAGAACATTAGGAAAGAATCAGAAAGATTGTAAAGCAGGACGATGGAGAGGAGCACTGTGGGATGCTGTCTTCTGACACGGCACGGCCTCTGCGATCAGCACACGGCAGATTTGCCTACCTGCACACACACATTCACACACAAGCAGACACAGAGACACAACACACGTACACACATATACAGACACACTTAGACACACACATGCACATATACACACATATATTCACATGCGCACACATACACACATACATACACAAAGGTGGAACTAATTTGAAAGAAACGGGAGTAAAGAAGTAGTAAGAGGGGTTAATGGGGTGAATACCGTTATAATGCAACACACACACACACACACACACACACACACACACGTATATATAATTATTAAAATAAGTGCAAATGACAGTGTCCACTGGCCTGACCTCCCAATGCTCCTGGAGACTGGACCACCAACCAAAGAATACACGTGGAGGGACCCATGGTGCTGGCCACATATGCGACAGAGGAGGGTCTTGTTAGCCATCAGGAGGAGGAGAGGCCCTTGGGCCTGAGGGTGTTAGATACCCCAGTATAGGGGAATGCCAAGGAGGGAAGCCGAGAGTGAGTGGGTGGGTGGGTGGGTGGGGGAATACCCCCATAGAGGCAGAGGGAGGAGGAGGGGATAGGGAGGTTCCAAAGGGGAGATCTGGAAAGGGGGAAACATTTGAAATGTAAATAAAGTATCAAATAAATTAAAAAAAAATAAGTGCAAATGAAGCTATTGTTACATTTTAGTAAAAAGCGAAGAGAAACTATATTTACATAGAGAATAATATTGGCTATAACCATTGATAGAGTCAAATAAATAACACTTGGTGAGAGGGTCATAGGACATGGAGGGTAAGAATAAATAGCTTCCTAAGAGATATGCAACAGAGAACTATATATAGCAGCCTAAGACTACTCTTTACATCAAGGTGATATTTTGTAAATGATATATAAAGCCAAGGTAATATATTTATTTGATCATAGTGGGGAAAACGAAAAGCAGCCATCAAAAGAGATTGTGATGAGTACATAGAAACTTCAAAGCTGAAGTCTCGCTTTGGAAACCCTGAGCATCATCAAGAAACATAAGGAGTGTATTGTCAAATGTGAGATCAGACACAAAGATGGAAATTTGCCATTGTTATTAGCAATCGGGAGGCTGATGTTTTGCTTTGAGATTCGTAGCTGAGTCTTTGTAGAGAACCAGAATGAACAAGCTGTAGAGAGTAGAAACATAGCTTCCTTGGCTTTTTAGGGCCAGAGCTCCTATCAGCTCTGATGTCTAAATTGGTCCCATCAAAGAAGATCTGTAAACAGGAAGACTAAGCTATCTACCTGCCACAAGATGTCAAACACGTTAGGATGTGGTTTCCAAGGTCATATGTCCAGTCAGCTGAGTAGCAGGGGCATTAAGCTTTCACCCCTATGTAAGCACATAACATATGGTGCTACTTACTAATCTAAGCAGATAAGTTTAAGAGAGAATGGAAGAGCAAGAAAGAATAACAATGAGTTAAAAAAAAACACCAAAGCAAGAACAGTGTGAAGACTGGATGGAAGGATTATGTAAATCAGTGATGCCATTTCTACTGTAAGGTCTGTATTACCATTCAAAGCTAAAACCCATATTGACTGTGACTCATTTAGACACCCACCTGGTACCAGGGATGTGCCATAGCAAGGCACATCGGTGAGCATCAGCATCTTTCCTGAAGCGAAATCCAGTTAGCTAAAATGTCATTCCAACTGTGACCAGTCTTCTGCTCCAGCTAGACTTTCTTTTGTACAGAAGTCATAAAAGCACACAAATTCATTCCCCAAGCTGTGTAGGTGTATGTGGGAGGTATCCGATATTTATTATAAAATAGACCATGTTTTCTAATTGTACCCAGTTGACAGCAAATGTAATGTTCTGAGCATATCTAAAGTACACTAAACTCTGCTCTGATGTCTGAAAGGTTATCAAGTATACTTTGACTCAATAGTTCAGCATCATGACGGGTTTGTCAGAGCATGGTATACAACCAGATGCCACAAGGAGTGTCTCTACCACTTCAGCTGCTCACACAAGCTTTCGTGAAACCCCAGAGACCCTAAAGTTGAGTTGTAACACTTCCTTCGTACACAAAGATACCACATTTGGGGAAAGCATACAGAACTGCTCTCAGCAAGTTCTCTAATGGTAGTGAGATGTACAGCCTCTGGGGTGGGAAGGGAGGCTTCAGTTCTGCCTCCAGCATATGAATTGGGGTTCCAACTTTAAACACATTGCTTAGCTTCTCTGTGTCCCAAGGTTGATATCTGGAAAAGAACTACATCTGCCTTCACTGCTTATTGTGAATCCTAAATGACTCAAAGTGTATGACGTTCTTGAAGAAGCCTTGGCAGGCATATGTACTCAGTGAACTCCACCTGCTGGAGCTATTTCCAGACTCCTGTGAAGAGGCGATTTCAAAAGATAACATCTGAATGTGGTTTTGGTCTCCCCACAGTAGTACAGATAAGAGTCTATGTAGTGACATCTATTTGATGAACATTTCATCAGGGCTTTGATATTTCATTTATTGCTTACCTCCAGCAACATGAGGAACTGAGGGAACACCAGATGCCTTGGGCTCTGGGTGGCTTCTGCAGGCTCACCCCAGCCTTCTCGAGCACATCACATGCCCCCAGTCCCAATGGCATGGGCCATCTGCAGATATGTTAGTGCCTGGGTTTCTTCTTCAAAGGACACTGGTCACATGCTCATCAGAGGGTACATTGGGTCAGAGAATTTTCCTGACATTTCTTCTTGGAGCCTCAGAATTCAAATCATATATTACCTTGGAGCAAACTTCCAGGGTCTTTTTTATTCGCAACTAATAAATACTTAGAATAAGCCAGTTCATAGCACTGATCTTTACCAAAGGGAGTTGACTGCATTCTGTGAAGTGAATTTTTCTTTTCCAGGCTATTATAGTAGTGTGTGTCTTAGGGTTGGGAGTAAAATTTGCTATAAGTTTGTTTTCAATGAGTTACATAGTACTTTATATTAATTATGAAATATAAATTTGGCAGTCAGAAAAAATTAATAGAATGATCAAACTGACAGATGATAATTATTTTAAAATTTCATGCATACATTCAGAATTTTTTATGTTCATAATTTTTTAAGAATTTCATATTTGTATACAATATATTTTGATGATCTTCACACATGTAACCAATTAGGTGTGTGGCCCTTATAGGTTGACCATAGAGACCCTACCCTTGTACAAATAGACAACACCAATTAAGCTCAGTGGGCTATAAAAAAAAGAATATAATCAATTCTTACACTACATATCTGCTAATATTCACACTTTCCATAATTTTAAAGTGTCTTAATTTACATTTTATGTAAAAAAAAAAATGAGCCCCTGAAAAATGGTACTAAAATACCACTGTGAATGTCAACATTTCCTGTGCATGCCACTCCTCACAGAAAACAGTGACAGAATTGGCTGCATGAAATGGGTATGATGCAAAAGAGTTGTTTGTATGCACAAGTACTTAAATTTAGCTATATTTCACCATGGGTCTTTGTGTGTGTGTATGTTTGTGTGTGTGTGAACGTGTGTGTGTATGTATGTATATGCATGTGTCTATGTGTATTTATGTGTGCGTATGATGTGTTTGTGTGTTTATGTGTGTGTATGTATGTATATATGTATATGCATGATGTGATGTTTTTGTATGTGTATGATGTGTGTGCTCATGTGTGTGTATGATGTGTGGCCATGTGTGTTTATGTGAGTATGTGTGTGTGTGTGTGTGTGTTGTGTGTGTATATGTATGATTATGTATATGTTTTTGTGTTTATGTGTATGTGTGCATACGTCTGTGTATGTGTGCATATGTGTGTATGTATGTATATACAGGTGTGTATGTGTGTGTGTATACATATTGATACTTATTTGTATACAAATATCAGGAAATGCAAACTCCTGGCATTTTCCTGTTACATTGAAAAGCATCATTAGGAGTTTAAGTTGAAATTCATTAAGGCTTCTAGCTTAGATCAACACATTGTTTTTAATTTTTTAAGAGTCACCTAATAATAGTTCCCACTTAGTATAGTAGCTTCATCCAGAAGGATTGCCAGGAGCTCAGCAGAATGCATAGAATTAGGATCCCTCACGGAGCAGAGGGAGGCATGGAATCCAATAGCCATTCCTCACCTGCCATGTTACAAAGCCCAATGCAGTACGATTTAAGAGCATGATCAAAGAGTTACTTTTCTAACTAAGTCTCCAGGGGGATATAGGATGACAGTATAATTACCCAAGTTAGAATTTAGCCAGCCACAGAATTAATACTACCACCACTCTTGTAGGAAACTCAGAAACCAGAGAGAACCTGCAGGTCTTTAATGGCCCAAAGAGGTCAAGCCCTTGGTTTTATATTTCACCCTAGAGACACGTGAGCTATTTCCCCCATGACCAGGATGCCATCCAAGCCTGCCTGCTCTATTTCTTAACTAAACTGAAGAAAATGGTCATAATTTTAATAGGACATTGACCTTGTGTCACAAAGGTCTCCTAGAGACTGCAAGGCCCTTAGGTAGGTAATCAGTGGAAATGATAGCTTGGTCCCCCTGCCATGATCATGGACAGAGTTGACTCAGTCTGCAAAGGGGCCTTCATGTGGGATGGAGGAAGACACACAGAGTCCAGGGGTGTCCTTGGCATGTAAAACTTGATTTATCTGACTTCACTGCCTTAACGTAGAACCTTTTGTATCGGAAGCACTTTGGAGGTGGTTTCCAGGGAGGTTCCTAACAGCAACAGTCACTGGAGGTAGGCCACAAGCTGCTGTCTCTTCCTTGCATGCTTCTGTTTCATAAACACCCACATCTTAGCAACTCTCAAGTTCCCCTTGAAGAACTGAAAGCTGAAGCTATAGAGTCAGCCCTGTTGCTGCCTTCAAACGTCAACTCCAGGCTCACAGATACAGCTATGAGGGCTCTTGGAAGATGCCTTATAAAAGTTGATCAAAAGTTTTCAAGTATTCACACATCCTTAATTAGGAGCACCATGGGCACTCTACCAAGATGCAGGATGTACTTGTGCCCTCAAGAGAAGCAGGCTGGATTGAGGCATTTTCTTCCTCTATACAGGGAAGGTCTGAAGAACAATTTTACAATTAGATACCATTAAGGATGATGAAAGCTAGAGAGTGGAAAGCAGGCAGAATTAATTACTTACTTGAGGGTCTGCTCAGGCCTCTTTGACAGTGTTCATGCTGATGGCAAATTAACCCTTGGTCCCCAATTCTGAGAAGGCTCAGGGCCACTGCAAGCTCCAGGGCTCCTCTGAGTAGAGGCAGTCAAGCTCCATCTGTTTCCTCCTTCAGCCCATATCCTCCTTTTAGGCAACTTGAGCATCACCAGCAGCAGCTGAATCTCTCCATCATCATCATCCTCTTGTTAATTTCATTTCTCTGGGATCACCACATGCACACGGTATTCCTGCACATTAGAGCATTGTAGGGAAGGTAAGGGTTCCACCTTCCAGCTCTGTATCCTGCTTCAGTTCCCTGAAGGCTTCACCCCAAAGTCCTCCTGCAGTAGACGAGTTTCTGAATACATGATGTACAAAACCTAGAAACTCCTTCTGCTCTGTTCTCCAAAACACACTTGACTAATATTGATAGGGTTCTGGGCACCAGGAGTGTGAGAGGGTTATTACAAATTCATGTGTCTAATTATCAAAACATAGGAGATGTGCTCAATGGCACAACACCTGTTTCTTAGTCAGAACACAGCCACAGTTTGCATGTTCTATTTCATAAAATGATGCATGTTTTCATAAAATACCATGAAACTACATACCTTGAGCATAAATTCATGTGTATATATTCAAGGAAAAAGTAATCATTTAGAGAAACATGGAGAGATAATTACCTTGGAGCCCATGACATTTATAAAAGACATTTTGGAATTAAATCAATCCAGGAAGTCAAAAATTCTGCATCAGTGCTGAACCCTGATGGATGTTTAGCATCTGCATGAGCTGGGTCAGAAGCAGCATTAACCATAGTGAAATGCAAGAAGACTGAGCCATAGTCACTGACCACTCAGAAAAAACTGAAAACAACTTTACTTTAAAAAGCACTATAAAATATAATAATAAATGTGTAACTGAAAAGTTATTGTGCAAGTGATAAGAATCTAGGGTATTAGATCCAGGTGTATTAGTGCTTACTTGTAGTCCCAGAACTTGGAGATGAGGTAGGACAATCTCAAGATCATCAGGAGACACTATGTCAAACAATCCAAAAAATCTAAGACAACACAATTTCATTATTAAAATATAAATTCAAGCAGACAAGTACAACAGCTTATGACTTTATTAGCAGTTTGGAGGCTGAGACAGGAAAATCACCTTGAGTTTGAGCTTATCTTGGCTACAGAGTATGTTCTAAGCTAGCCTGAGCTACAAAGTCTCAGAAAAAGAAACACAATTAAAAATTAAATTAAGCAACAAATTCCCTGTATCCAAAGCAGAATTTGAAACATGGTAAGAATACAATAGCTATTTCACCATGCAGTATTTACGGAGTGACTAAGCACTGGTAAGTTGCCTTTCCTCCTAGAGCTCTGAAAACAGGACTTCAACAATTGTGTAAAATGTGCACCAGAAGGTTTTTAAATATAATTTTTCCTTAAATTAAGTCTTAAAAATGAACTTTTGAAAATGGACAAAAAATTCACTAAACTTAGGTTAAATTGGTAAGCACATTTCTTTAGAAATCATGTCACGATAATCCCAGCATTTAGAAGGCAGAGACAGGCAGATTTCTGAGTTCGAGGCCAGCCTGGTCTACAGAGTGAGTTCCAGGACAGCCAGGGCTATACAGAGAAACCCTGTCTCGAAAAAACAAACAAACAAACAAAACAAAAAACAAAAAAACAAAAGAAAGAAAGAAATCATGTCACAAGTAGTCATCATCTCCTTAGTGTGTTAAGAATATTGTCCTTCCAACTTTAGTCTTCCCAACTTTAGTACCATGGAAAGAGACCTTATGACAGCAACATGTGTTTGGACACTGTAGCCTAGAATAACAAAATGGACTGTGTTCTTCCCCCAAAGCTGTATTATTCAGAAGCACCTTTGACACTTTCTGTGTAGTTTATTAACAGTTAGCAATTTGGTGAAGCAAAATTAGAGGGTAGCATATACTTTTTGATTCTCCAGGAACACTTTCAAACCAGCAACCACATCTGTGGCAAGTTGGAGACTTTTACATAAGATGTGCTGTTACCATGGCAACATTAACACCACTCCTTCCAGCAACTGCAAGAGCAAGGTGTTGATATAGCATGCTTTAGTGATGTTTTCCCATCTCCTGGTATAAGGGGGAGTCCAGGGAGATGTTATCTGAAACAATTGTCACTTATTCTTGGGAAAACAGTCTCAGAGGAATACAATTCCTAAATCAGTTCTTCATTTACTCTTACTTAAAGAATATTATGACTGTTGCTGTCCCTTTGCCTAAGATCTACTGTCTTTGTCCTTTCCTACCCCTCTGTCTGCTTGCTCTTCAACTATTTTTCTTACCTATTTGGTAACCATCTACCATATGTTTAAGTAGTGAAGGGTCTAAATTCTAGAAATAATGTAGTAGATAAAGCTGATAAAACCCTGATTCATTTCACTTACAGTCAAATTAAGAAGAAATGATTAGTGTAAGTCAGGTAGTGATATGCATAATCAAACAATATCATATAAGCAAAGAGATAAGTGCAAGTCTAGGTAATATTTCAGAAAAGATGATCAGGGAAGATTATCTATGCATTGATATACCAGGGAGAGGCCTTTTCTAGGACTTGATGGAGTAAGGAACTAATGTTTATAAAGAAATGAGGCTGGATCACACTGGAATTGTACAATGTCAAGGGCAATAGGTGAGATGACTGGAGTGGTGAGCTAAGCAAGAGTTCATCAATATAGCGGCTTCTCCTATCTGGAAATGACAGACTTCATTTTAGTCATGGCTATAGGATGTCATTAAAGAATTGGACCACTGACTAGGAGAGGTCAAGATTCCACACACATTTTTAAAGTGTCACCAGATGGTCATTTTGGGTGAATTTTGAAGTGTTTGAATTAAGCCATGAAGGATAGTCTATCAGGAGTATATTAATCTTAATGTAGAAAATGAGATTATAATAATTTAACCACATAAGGAATTAGATTATTTCCTTATGAAATAAAATGTCCAGAGACAGGCCTTCTGGTAATCCAGGCCTCTAACCCAACTATAATTCCAGTTGCACAAAGGGCTAAAGTGGATGATCCCAAGTTCAAGGTCAGCTTGGGCTACACGGTTAGTTCAATCCCAGCCTAGACAATTTAGGGAGATTCTGCACTTGATAAATAAAACAACAACAAACAAAAAACAAAAACCAACTAAACAAACAAACAAATAAACAAAAGAAGCGCTAGGCTTGTAGCTTAATAGAGTCCTCCTGTGCCATGGGCAAAGCTCTAAGTTCAATCCCAGTAATGTACAAAATCAAAATACAAAAGTCTAAGTAGTAGAACAGTATGTTCTGAGTATACTCATGACCCTGGGTTCGATCTCCAGCAACAAGACAAACAACAAAGCAAATGAGACAAACAAAGCCATCTGGAAATATTTGGTCCAGAATAAGTAGAATTGTGTTCAAAGAATCCATAAAAATCACTGACTCTTCTTGGCTTCCAGTGTTATTATTCTTAGCACATGCTTTTCATCCTCCTGGTTGCCTGGATGGCAGCTGCACTCAAAATGGCTGTTCTACCCAAGGATGGCAACCCTGCCTCAAGGTAGAAGCTCTACTTTATCAGGGAAGCTCGACCTCAAGAGGACTGCTCATTCTCAAAATGGCAACTGCACCTCAAGATGGCAACTCTGCTTCAAGTTGGCAACTCCACCTCTAGATGATGGCAGCTCTACTTACAGGCAGAACAACTAAGTTCCTACAAGAAAGAATGAGAAAACAGCTAGGAGGAGAAGATAGTACTTATTATATTAAAAAATTAAAATTTCCCAGAAGCACACAGGATTTTTCCATATCTATTATGTTGCCCTGAACTACATGAGATGTCTAATTGAGGGGCCAGCAAACTTTGGAGATGGAGATGAACTTATATCCAATTCAAACGCAAGTAGAGCTCTGGCTTTATTGGTATGAAGTAAGACAAACCTTAATTACCTATAAGCAACTAGCAACATCAACCATGGAAGGAAAGAGGTCAACAGGTAAGGATGGCTTGGAAGAGGAATTGGACACTTAAGAGAAAGCAGGCCCAGAAGAGACTCGTGGGAAAGTAAACAACAAACAAACAAAACCCATGTGGGCATTATAAAGGACAGAGTGTTAGTCACAGAAGCTTGTCCATCATCCAGGTGTCTGTATTCTGGACGCCATAACAATTAGATAACGCTAGAAGTCTGATTGAAGTCAGACACTGGGGGTGTTAAAGGCCCCTGGACTTCATGCAATAGGCAAAAGAACACCACTGAAAATTCAAAAGCATTAAAGGGAAATCAATAGAGTGTCTACACAATACCAATCTGTAACCTCAGGGCACTAGTAAAGACACACTGAGATAATTTGTGCAAAGTGCTTAGCCCAGTTCCTGGCACAGAGGAGCAGAGGCCGTTATTATAGAATGCACTAAACTGGAGAAAGACCACAGGTAGGGAGCCCAATTAAGAGGCTTTTGCAAAGCACAGAGAGGAAAAGCAGCCAGAAGTGGGAACTGGATGAAAGGAAGGTTTTCACCATCCTAGAAGCAAACTTGTAAGAGCCACTAGACAGGCAGAGAATGTGACTGTTTCTAACACAGTGCCTTGAAGGAACAGGCGGGATCAACAGCGTTTGCTCTAATCTGTTAGAGAGACACTGGTGTCGGGTGGCAGGAAACTTTATGAATATATTAGTCTGTGTTTTGTTCTAACATAGGCAGAAGCACATAGGGGATGTTTTCCCAGGGGCCTACCAAGAGCTCTTTGTGTTCTGAACCTGCCCTTTCTAAACATTGGAGGGGATGGTGAGTTATTTGTTGTATGGCCAGAACCTGAATTTAAAGCAGATGATCTTGCACTAGGGGTTTACTGGAAGCTTAGATCTATGGAGGAAGGTGTGGGTTGAGGGTGGAGGAGATTAAAGCCAAAAGAGGAGAGAGGGAAGAGGAGCACAATGCTGGGGTCCGGGAGATACAGGTTCTCCTCTCAAAACTCCATGGCCAAAGAATATGCTTCTGGGTAGATGGCACACCAGGAGATCAAGGTTGCCAAATTTGCTCTGCGGGAGGCAGTGCAGAAAAGCCAGGTATCACACTCAAGGTCTTTGCAGGAGGAAGAGCTGGGAGAAACCTCAAGGTGACAGAATCAGATGTCTAATCCTTGCTCCTGTAAGACTGAAGGGTGGGCAAGGGGCATGTCTTAGCCTTGTGATTCAGCAGCAGTATCCTGTTAAATGTCCAAGGCAGAACTTGGGGGTAGGGGTTACTTTTAGGAATGACATTTTCATCTTTCTCTATCCAAAGAATGAGAAACCCTCGTCAGTCAATCAGTCAAACAGATTTTGAGTGCTTCAGATAAGCCTTCACACCTTCCCATTGCCTGAAAACAAGTCAAGGAGTCCAAAGCAACCAAGCATCCCCAAACTGCACAGTATCCTACCACCCACCAAAGGGAGGCATTAGCCTTACCTTGTCACCCTGCCAGGCTTTAAAGATGATGAGTGTAAGTGGCCAGCTTACGTTAGGGGGCTGGTGGGTCATGTCTGTTTCCGTTAAGGAAAACAGATCCGTGTAGAGTCTAGATTTAAAATGTCATTTTAAGGTTTTATGGTCACACCATAAAACAAAACAGATTTATGAGATAAATAAAAGACAGCTCCTTCCCTAGGAGTCTGGTCACAAAAGCCTTCTTTATTTATACTTGGTATTATACTTGTTGGGGGCAGGCCCTTTGTCTAAAAGGAGAACACGTGGACCTCCTACCCTATGGGAGAAGGGCAATAGCCTGCCTGCTGGCTCTGTTCTTTTTGATTGGGGTCCTATTAATTGGTGGCAAGCTGATTGGAGAAAAAGAGACAGAGATTTCTGGCCTACCGAACTGACTTCTGTTACAGTTGAATGGCCGGGGAATGATTTAGAAAGGTGAAATGCCTCACCCCACTGCAGGGAAAGGAGAAGGTCTCTTTAGCCCACATGCCCAGTACAAGGAACCCAAGATGGAATAATCTATTTTTCTCCAAAATGAAAGCCATTGCCAGGTGCCCCGTTCACTCTTTTCTCTCTCTCTCTCTCTCTCTCTCTCTCTCTCTCTCTCTCTCTAATTGCACTTCTTTTGTACCCACCATTCTCGCTTCAGGCTGGCAGACAGCCGTGGCACTGGCAGCTCACTTCCACGTCTGAATTGGCTGCCAGACCGGCTGCAGTCAACTTTTCCTTGAACTCTCTGTATGCTAGTTCAGAGAGCTCTGTTCCTCCATCGTCCCACCATGGTACCTCCAAATGGCTGTGTATAATTGGGTTCAAAGGAGTTCAAAGCTATGCCCCAGCATCCTTGTATCAAAGCTCATTGAGTAACAGGGGAGCCTCGTGCTGGCATGCAGGCATGGGGTGAGGAGAGTTATTAGTCGAACACATTCAAATCTGTCACGCTAGATCCCTGGGTACACAACTGGTTTGGGGTTTAGCCTTGACAAGTTCAGGTGTGATCCCCAGGAGATGGCTCCCCTAATCGGTATAAAAATATCTCATTTGGGCTAATGCACTTCGCCAATTTCATAGCCTATCCTTGTGAGACTCATTTATATCTCCTTAAATGTCAAAGCTTTCTCCAGAGATTGTTCATTTATTATATTTTTTTTCTCGGACATGGTTTTAACAAACCTTCCCCTAAAGAGCTTAGAGCTATTAGCTTTACTGAATAGTTACACAAGAGACAGTTAAAGGCAAGTGGTCCAGGAGAAAGGATTAGGCCTCTGTGAGCCAAACATATCTATCTGCCCCCAAAACTTGTTGCATTAGTTCTTCATTCCTGGGCCATGAGCTCCAAGAGCAACAGAAAGAGCATTCTGTCATTCACCAAGATGAATGGTAGATTCCAACCTAGGCTTAATACTATAGTCTGGTATATTCTGAGGTTAGCAAGCCATGGTATAGGACCTTAAGGACAGAAACCATTTCAACAACAGAATGCTATCAGGAAGGAAATCAAGGAGCCTCAACCTCATAGGGTCTGACAGACACAGGATGTGCCTTCATTTAATCAGAACATCATCTATCATTTGCAGTAGTGATATTCCTAGCTTCTATCTGGGGGATGTCTCACCTCTCAGCATGGAGCCTGGTTACCTTCAATATCTGGCATTCACAGCATCCTGAATACTCCCTCCCCCCAACTCCCAACTGGTTAGTACAATGTCTTCTGGTGCAGAACTGATCAAGTTCATCCTTCATTTAATGGTTTCTGCACTGGAAGTTTATTTTCATTGAAGGCAACACTGTCTTGTGTAATGTGTGAATCATTATGTAATGTCCATTTCTAAAACGGTGTCCTGTTTCTAGGATTATGGCCACGTCCTCATATCTTTTAGAACAATAGGTGATCATTTAATCCTGCTGTCTAAAAGAATAGCTCTTTTAGTTAGGGCTTTGTGCATTTATATTGTACATTCTCCACAGATTTTTATTGAGCAATTACGGTACACCAGGTCTGGGCTGGCTGTGGGGCAGTGATGCTGGTGGTAGGTACTCTTAGCTCACACACCTCAGAGCAATTTTTATTTTCTCCAGAGAGGAGAAATTTCAGCCACGCTAATTTCTGTGTCTTCCTTGATTTATTTTTCTCTAAAAGAAAAAGTTCCACAAAACTTTATTCTTTCTAAATAAAGAAAGTACCTACCTTTACCCTCTACACACATTCTCTAACCATGAGGCCAGTGTCATGTGCTGCTGAGACAGGTATCCTTTGGCACTGCAGCCTAGACAACATTTATCTAAAATATTGTTTGTGTTAACAAAACATAGTCCATATGCTTTGAAATACCAGGGTAGGAAGGGACAAACCAGGGTCAAGAGATGACTACCCTAAGCAATAAAAACAACCCCATTTCTCCGACACTAGTGGAAGGGTCTGAACTCAGGCTCACAGCAGTTTGGGTGAGATGCTTTTCCAGAACTTGACTTCCCATAGGCCTTAAACACATCAACTTTCTTCTCTTAAGCAATCTTGCAGATGCTTCAAAATCATAGCAACTGATTTTTTTCATAAACCTATTGATAATATGATACATTCATAATTAAGAGTCCTTAGGAGATTTACATAGGTAAGGTTAAAGCCAGATGATGCAAGAAAGGCCATGTGACAAATGAGGAAAGTGTCTTGAGCTCCCTCCTGGACATCCTCCACCAGGGCCTGGCACTCACAGTGTTACTACCACATTTTCAGTCTTGATCTCTCTGATTGTCACTTTAGAATGACTTTCTGGAACATACTTCACCCGAAACTAAATAGGGCAAGAACTGCCAAGTTGGCCCAAAGACCAGGGGCGTGACCCAAAGCCTGATCACCTGAGTTCATTCCCCAGGACATACTTGGCAGAGGGGGAGAACTTCAGCAAATTGTCCTCTGACCTTCACAAGATCCACAACACCACATACATGTCCACACATATACATCTGAGCACACACAAGCGAGAATTACTTAATTAATAAAAGTATAATAAGGTTTAAATAATAACAACAGCATAGTTGGCAATATCTATTCCCTGACTAATTTTCCTGGAATTTATAAGTGAACTCACATTACTTTCTATTGATATATTTGCCTACTGCCATTTCTAGTTGACAAAGATTTCTCTGTGGATCTCTCTAGTCTTGGTTTCCAAATCTAGAATACATTTGCATTTTATATACATATAGGATTGTGGCAAATTGATTATATAGATTTCATGGCTAGAATCTAGCATGTGTCACACATAGGGAGTACAGAGCTATATGTGGTGGTTTGAACATATTTGGCCCAGGGAGTGGCACTATTAGGAGGTGTGTCCTCCTTAGGTGTGGCCTTGTTGGAGGAAGTGTGTCACAGTGGGGGCTGGCAATGAGACCCTCCTCTTAGCCATGTGGGAGGAGCCAGTCTTCTCCTAGCGGCCTTCAGATGAAGATGTAGAGCTCTCAGCTCCTCCTGCACCATGTCTGCCTGGATGCTGCCATGCTCCCACCTTGAGGATAATGGACTGAACCTCTGAACCTGTAAGGCAGCTCCAATCAAATGTTGCCCTTATAAGACTTGCCATGGTCATGGTGTCTGTTCACAGCAGTAAAACCCTAAGTAAGACATTATGTTAAAAATTCATGACTGTGATAGTAGAACTTGGTTCAAACTATGGCTTCACCAAATCATGGTCAGTGGCACAAACAATTTAGCTCTTATGGACCTGCTTTTTTGTTTTTCTCTATCATGGCTATATGAGCATTACAAGACTGCATGTTCTTCACATGCTAATTAATTAGATACACTTAGAAGATACTGAGGAAATACTATTTTCCATCATTATTGTGTTAAAGACATTCATTTTACATTGGGGAAACATACAGAGAGTTGGTGTCTTAGTCAGGGTTTCTATTCCTGCACAAACATCATGACCAAGAAGCAAGTTGGGGAGGAAAGGGATTTTTCAACTTACATTTCCACATTGCTTTTTATCATTAAAGGAAGTCAGGACTGGAACTCAAGCAGGTCAGGAAGAAGGAGCTGATGCAGAGGCCATGGAGGGATGTAACTTACTGGCTTTCTTGCTTCCCCTGGCTTGCTCAGCTTGCTCTCTTATAGAACCCAAGACTACCAACCCACAGATGGTACCACTCACAAGGGGCCCTCCCCCCTTGATCACTAATTAAGAAAATGCCTTACAGCTGGATCTCATGGAGGCATTTTCTCGACTGAAGCTCTTTTCTCTGTGATAACTCCAGCTTGTGTCAAGTTGACACACAAAACCAGCCAGTACAATTGGCAAATGTTTATGTGCATTACATATAAATGACACATTAAGAATAAATAACAAAACTTTGAAAGGATGGTTAGGCTGTGGTGAGGGGAAGGGAACATGACAAACAGAAGAGGGAGGAGGTCAGAAGACTGAAGAGGACAAGGAAGGGCCATGCCTGTGGTTGTGAAAATCTTCCATTGATGTCTGAGTTCAGACCTTGGAAATCAAACTACTGGTCCAGGTTCCTTGTGTTTATTTAAGAGTATTGCTGATCAGGAGAAGCCACAACTGATGCAAAGTAGTATTAAATGCTGTGTCACTGATCTTTAGTCCCCATTAACAACTAGATTTAGGTTCTTGGACCTTTTTCTCCAGGACAGGAGTCAGGTGGGGATCATGGAGATAAAGCCTACCCCAGAGCTCTCTAGTGGATCTTGGGGGCTGTATTAGAATTGGAACCAAGGTGGAATGAGTTTTAGTCCAGGTAATACAGAATAGAAAGGAATGAGAGAGAGAAATAAAACAAACAAAAATAGACAAAAAAAAAAAAAGACCAGGAAGATGTAATGTGAATAAGATTAGACATATTAGGACTTAGACACATTTTTCTTGTCACAGATTTGAAAAGTACAGAGTTAAACTAATCTTTCAGAAGCCTGGGATAATGAAAGAATTATAACTCAGATTAACAGAACCAAAGATGGGAAGCAATATCATCAGAGTAACAGTGGCCAGACCCAAAAACAAAAATTCAGCATTCAAGAAAATCCTGAACTTTATGTATATTTTTATTACTATAAACAGACCCTGTGCTATACTATAAACACACTGTCTTAGTCAGGGTTTGTATCCCTGTACAAACATGACCAAGAAGTAAGCTGGGGAGGAAAGGGTTTATTCAGCTTACATTTTTTCATTGCTGTTCATCACCAAAGGAAGTCAGGACAGAAACTCACACAGGGCAGGAACTTGGAGGCAGGAGCTAATGCAGAGGCCATGCAGGGATGTTCCTTACTGGCTTGCTTCCCCTGGCTTGCTCAGCTTGATTTCTTATAGAACCCAGGACTACCAACCATAGATGGCACCACCCGAAATGGGCCCTCCTACCTTTGATCACTAATTAAGAAAATGCTTTACAGCTGGATCTCATGGAAGCATTTCCTCAAGGGAGGCTCCTTTATCTGTGATAACTCTAGATTGTGTCAAATTGACACACAAAACCAGCCAGTACACCAACATAGACAACACAGAGACGAGAGAGAGATTTGTAGTTTTCTGTAAGTTAAAAAGTAACCACTTAACCTCTGTTTGGACAGCAACCTTATCTAGAAAATTGATTTATTCACTACACATTTGGTAACCATGGACAAAGCAGATGAATATTAATTAGCTTTAGAAAAAAAAGAGGTGAGTGGGAAGGGGCTGCAGAAACAATATAGAAAAAAATCCAGTGTTGCTGGCATCCTCCCGGAAACATTGAGCAAAGATGTGCATCAAAGTTGAGAATGTGAAGTCAAGGCACAGAGAGAGACAGAAGTGTTTGTCACCGAGCATGAAATGCATGCTTCACCATCACGTTTCAGAACATCTTGTCTTATGGTCATGGGTCCCCTTTCCATGTTCCAGCATATCCAACCTTGATGCTCAGCACTCTACTACTCTCTGGAGTATTAAATGGCGGGATCACACCAACAAGAAAGCTTTGAAATGCCTGCTGGGCAGGCAGCTGTCCTTCATAATGGGGTAGACAAGGATACAATGTATGCATTGATACAATATATACATGTAGTGTGCCTACTATGCACTGGGCTATGCTGAGGGGGCCAGAAATGTTCGTAAACTGTGGATTCTTTGAAGCCCTTCTCCTAATAAAAACTCAAAATGGAATCAGAAAATCTCCATTTCCGTAAATGGTTCGGGTGACTCCTCAATATTTAGAATGAACTCATTGTCCACCATTTAATAACAGAATGTTTGTCGGTGTATTTACCTCAAGAAAAAATAGGAGCCCAACAAAAGGCTGATAGAAAAGATGAAATGTTCTATGAGACATGACTGATACCAGGCGAGGCTAAGAGTCATCTAAGCCTCTTGGTCACTAAATGTCTCATATTAAAGTCTTCTGATTTGAGCTTGCTTCCTTTCCCACAATAATCAGCTGTCTTTCAGACCCTGTGTCTTAAAATACCTGTTTACAGGCTACGTACCATGAATATGTGGACGTGCATCATTTCAGCGACATATATGCCCAGGATTTAGCAAGGATGGGTCAATGTAACAAATACTGTACTATAGGGGTCAACCTTACCAGGAAGGAGGAATGACTATCAATAACAGTGGCTGACTAAGGCTGACAAAAACAAAACAAAACAACAACAACAACAACAACAAAAACCAGTCTTCACTTAATACTCAGTTTGTTTGACTCAATGTTGAAAAGGCCTCTATTTTTTTTTAAGGCTCATGAGACCTTGCTGCCAACAGAAGGTGCTCTTGGTTCACAGAGCAGCTCTCTTCAGGAGCATGCAGATGCAATCACTTTGCTCTGGCACACACCACTGCAGCGAACTGAAGCAAAAGCATGTCCCTCAGCATCAACAGCACCAAACTTTCTCAAACTTTCTCCACTCTCCCAGAAAGACTTGGTCATTCCCATCCTGGCTCTGTGAAATACAAACCAGGGAGATGGTTTCACTCCCATTTTACAGGAAAAAAATAATGGCAAATGTTCACCTAAGCCACTAGAGCTAATTAGTCATTGCAGGGTAAATGCCATCTTGTCACACCATCTTGTCACATACTCTGAGAGATTACATAGAAATTGTTCCTTATGCACGCGCTCTCTCTCTCTCTCTCACCATTCCTACATGGAATACCACTCTTCCTAACTTCTCCACTTCAGCTACTGGACTCAGGATGCCAGAAGAAAGAAGTCTACGCCTAACAGGTTCAGTATGGAGTAAGAATGTACACTAGTCCAGGCTCTTTTGAGCAACATTAAGGACCAAGGAGACAAGAGAACAGCTGATAAGCAAGCTGGTTTCTACAACTGCTTCCCACAGAAAATACCTCAGACTGGGCATGGGTGTGCTTAAAGCTAGTAGGTGTCTCTTGCAGGTCAATGAAGACCAGATCTTCCTCTCAGGCTCCCACCACTAACATGAACTTGCTTGCTCAGCCTGGTGAGTGAGTATTCAGGCTTGAAGGGCCTTCACTGTTGGCCTGTCTATTACATAGATATAATGCCTCTTTGCAATACTTTTGAGATTTTTTTTTTTCTGTTTAAAAATCCAAAAGGGTGTATAGCTCAGTGTTAGAGTGCTTTTCTAGCCTCTAAGGACCTTGTGTTTGATCCTTAGGACAAAGTGTTTTTTTCTGTCTTAATCCCTCCCCTTGGTAAATTTAAATATACCAAGTCTGACAGCTGTGAAAACGTAAGAGTTATCACTGAATGTGAACATGAACCATGGCATATCAAGTAAGCTGAGATTATTATAAGCCAAGATTATTTTAGTTTCATTTGTTTTTTTACCAGTTGAGCGCTTTATAACTCATAGGAAATATTCATATATATATAATCTTATAATAAACACAGAAGCACACTGCTCCCAGAATCTCTGGCTTGGCTGAATAAAAATGATGATATTCTTAGTTCCTCACATGAGGGGTGGAAAAAAAACCTCCAAACACTCCAGGCTTTTTATAGCCCTGGCTGCTGGGTAGCACTCAGTGCAGTAGCAGCCCTGGATAGTAAAGGAGCCAAACGATGCTAATGGGGCAAACAGAATGTAATTGCTTATGTGTGCTGGTTATATCCTGAAACAAATTGTTTCTTAATGCTGAGGTCAGACAGGGTTTAATTAGGAGAAATACAATTGGTGTAAAATTCTGCAGCAGCCTGCTTGTTTGGTGTCATGCCAAGTCAACACCTAGTCTCTCCAAATGGAAATTTTCATTAGAGGCCATTGGCAGCTCTAGTTAGGCTGAGTTTCAACTTTTCCAAGTCTCCAGGTAGTGGAAACCTGAAACTCAGCATATCTACTGCCTAATAAAGGGCCGTTCCCCTTGCATTACAAACACTTCGACATGTGCACACTCTCTCTCTGGGCTTCACATACACTGATGGCCCCGTTTCCTCACTAACTACATACACACAGTTCCCACGGGAGCTAGATGAACTGAAGCGATCTACTGTTCTCCTTGACTCCTCTGCGCCCCCCCTTCTCTCAATGCTAATAATACTTAATCTCAGATCAGCACATTATTACTTCAAAAATATGTTCACATGCACCACTTCATCCAATTTCACCAATAAACTGAGCGGTTACTGAGTTTTATATTTATAAATAGTGACTTGTCAAAGGTCACATCTCCAATAGGCTAAAAATAGATCCGAGTCCCCCTCCTGCTTGTTGGACTTGGGTTTAGGCTAAACCACACATCTCGGGGCTTATGCATACTTTTAAAAAATCTATATTTGCTCGTGTCAATGAAACACTTGCAAAATGCTCTCTGTTGGTTCTCTTTTTGATTCTTTTTGCTCTTTTTGATTCATTTTCTGCACTAGCTATAAAGACATGGGAGCAAAGGGTGCTATTATTCAAAGCTGCACAAATTTCCCCAAGATTTTGTAAACACTCTTTATTGCACATGACCTATTCTTCTGCTCTTTATCCTATATTTGCCTTCTCCTGCATTCAGTGGCCTGGATTAATGCCCGTGGTGAGAGTTCTGCTATTTATATTAATTTTAAGAGCCTGGGTCTTCACACCTTCAAGGACAAGGTTTTATCAGTGTTTCTAATATAAGTCTTGTATCATGAAAAGTGTTTATCTGGAAAATTCTACTTCGAGGTTGCTATTGTTTCTCTCTTCCTCTCTTCCTTCTTTTTTTTCCCCCTTCTTTTCAGCTGAAGGCAGTTTTCATTACAGTGACAAAAACCCCACTATGTTAAAGAAAATTGCACAGAGAGACACCCCCCCCCCAATCCATCTACCCAACAAAAATCTAAGTCTTTTCCCCCTGCAATATCATATCAGCAGTAACCGTCATGGGTTTAAAGACATATGGGACCAAGTTTTCATTTTTATATGTGATTCTGAATGCTGAGACCAGAGCTCCTGGTGAGTTGAGTCATACTTCATTTAGGTGCTGGGCCTCTGGGCCTGAGGTAATGTGCCTGGTTAGGGTCAAGGTATAGCTAGACAGGGCAAGCAATTACTAAGCCATCCTTCCTCCTGGGCCCTGCTGAGCCGAAAGGCCATGGGGGAATCTCACCGTGAAGGATGGTTTTTCAACTGCCCAGGATTTGGTTCCAGAGAGATTGGAAGTTACTGAGAAATTCTACCTTGCAATGTCTGCTGCAGATTCCTGGCTGCTATGCAAGTCTTTCCCCCTCCCCTCCCCCTTTCCCCTTGTGCCAGGGTTGCCCCTACTCCATGTCAGGCACACACCAGAAAGGGAAAGGTTCTTGAGTTGGCTATATTTACATTTCCATGTCTGGTATTTAAATTTTTCTAAGTCTGAAAAGATGGCTCCCTGGTTAAGAGCACTTGCTGTATCAGCCTAAGAACCTGAGTCCAGATCCCAGCATCTGTGTAAAAATAAACCCAGATGTGGTCATGCATAGATTCCCATGATCCCAGTACTCTGTAAAGTAGAATAGAGAGATGGGGTTTGCTGACTACCAGCATCACTCCGAGTTCAGAAAGAGATACTGCCTCAAGACATTAAGATAGAAAGTCTTAAAGCAGGGCACCCGACTTCCTCCTCTGGCCTTGACATGGGTGTGCCTGCACACATACAGACCTGGACACAAAGGAAATACATTTTACCATTTGTACAGTTAAGTCCTCCATAGGCTTGTCCTGAAATGGGGTGCTTGTCTCATGACATGAATGCACTGGGAAACTATCTGAGCTTACGTGTGCCTTTTGCATTTGTAGACGCTCAGCTGGGTCCCTGAGAAGCAGAAAACCACATCCAGGTGAATAGCACTGTTCGGGATTCTTTGTGCCTTCACCTCAAACATCTACCAGCCGCAGAGACTCCCAGCATAAGCTAACCAATGAGGCCGTGCTTTATAATTCTTTCACGTTTGATAACTTGATATCAAAACAAAACGCAAAAAGAAAAAAAAAACCAAAAAACAAAAGACAAAAATCAGGCACACATTGAACAGCTCAGACTTTTCGATGTACCCTGGTTCAAAATGCAGGAGAGAAAGACTGTCTGTTCAAAAATAAATAAATAAATAAAAATCTTCAATAGAAATAGATCTAGTGTCTTCTTTAGATGCTAGTGGTGGTTTTCTGGTTTCAAAAACAGGGCTACAGTTTCAGATCTATAAAAGAACTTCCAGCTATGCAGCCAAGCCAATTAAAGAAAAAGGGCACACAGCACATTAACTTCCTAGTTTTGATAACGCAGGTGTCTATTATAAATGTTGCCTTGAAAGACTTTCGTCTGAAAGACAGGAAACTATGCTCCAGATTCTGAGCCTACTGAACATGGCTTGGCTGTGACATTCAGTGCCTATGCTTAATAAAGGACAATGAGCCATGCCCCTGTGTGTCCCCTCCCATATGTGAGCATATAATATCCAAGAAATCATGTTAAATTTTATTTTGTTTTTGATATATTAATGAAAATATCTGAATATCAATTTTCCCCTTCAGTCTATGGTTCTTCATGTATTTAAAGTGGCATAGGTTAGGCATGGCCAGAACTGAATTCCCTATAATCAGTTTTGCCTGGAGGCCTTGTCATCTAAGTTAATTGGTGACTCCTTTCTCAGCCTAAACATCCAGCATTTATCTTCCGCCTCTCTCATCTCTCGGCACATCCTCGTGGCTCTATTCTCAGACTCCATCCAACTGCCAACCTTTCTACCAGCACCTCAATTACTCAAATGGCTTCTAAACCTGTCTCCCTCCTCCACTTGGGACTGACCCACATTCCTTAGATGTTTTTATTTCAAACTCAGGTCCTTTTAAAGCATGTCAGATTTTACACTTCTCTGTACAGGATCTGTACGGGCCTGCCCTGCCCTGCCCTGCCCTGCCCTGCCCTGCCCTGCCCTGCCCTGCCCTACCTTAGACTCTTTCTCCCATCTGCACCAACGTTGCTTCCTCTGGCTTGTGTACTGTCTGTCACATGCACTATCAGGCCATTGCCATTTCTCACATGACGGTAGTGGGTTATTTTTCCAATGCTTTGTCCTTTCCTAAAATGGGATTCTCCAAGGCACTTTGTGTGGCCGGCTTACCTCTTCTAGTCTCTGCTTATGAATCACTTTCTCTGTACGTTATTTAAACATAAAGCACCTCTGGCAGCCTGGCCGATCCCTACCTCTGCCTTCACTGTCTAAAGAGCATTATAAGTCTGTCTTCTTCTCTCAATGTCTTGATTTTTTGCACTGTCTTCTTATATTGGCATATAAATTGCCCAAGGACATGAATTCCATCTGTTTTATTCTCTGTTCTATCCCTAGTCCCTAGAACAATGCCTGACACCTACTGTGTGGCCAGGGAGTGTTTGGTGAATGAATGAGATAAGAAGTTTCTCTGTCTTTGACAGGTCAAATAGATAAAATAAACAAAATGGTTGCTTGGATAATCTACTGATAATTCCACATACTCGTCCATGTGTTGCATGAGGACTAGAAAGTTCTCTGTCAAGGGATGGTCTTTGGGGAGAGGGGTTTGACACACCTAGTGAATGCTGGGGTGAGGGACTAGCATGTCACTTAGCTCTCAAGAAGGGGCAACCTCTAAGGTCCTTTTTTACAGTGGAAGCCTAGGATTCCTGCTAACCCAATTGAATTTGCCACCATTTGCATCTATCCATCAGAAGATCTGGAACTATCTTCATATTTTTTTTTTTTTTTTTTTTTTAGTCATTTGGTAGTTAACAGTAAGAGGTTATGTTAGAATTAAAAATATGCACTAATATATACAAATTTCAAATAACGTTCTTATAGACTGTTTATCATCTGTCTCAAAGGACCTGGAAAAGCAGCAAATAGGACAGTTAATAAGGAGCTTTGGGAAGACGACTCACCCAGCAGAGGTAGAAGATAGATAAACAGATAGCAACACAGGTGCTTCGAAGTGTGCTCCACTGTAATATCTTTATTGTTAACACAAGTAACTTCTTTAGAGTAAAGGAAGTACACACTCACAAACTTCAATCGCACGTTCTTTTCATATCAAAGCAATACTAAGGGAAAGCTCAGTTTTTAAAAGGAGAAACTTGTGTTTTTGTATTGGGGGGCTGTTTGTAATGATGATCTGACAATGTCACCCCAAGCCATGGCCCGGATGACTCACTGTTGCTCAGCATAAGATTAATGCCAGCTTAGTACCAATGTCAATTTGGATATACTCTATCAATGTTTTTGCAAACTAGCCTTGACTTTCAAAACAGAAAAACTGTTTTTACTGTTAAAATAAAACATGGAGTCTGAGGAGATAGTTCAATGTGTAAAGCACTTGTCACAAAGCGTAAGAACCAGAGATTGGATCCCGAGCACATGTGTAAATACCAGATGGGTATGATGACCCATTTTTAATCACATCTGGTGAGCACCAGATGAGAGACCTCTAGAGCTACACTGGCTGAACGGATGAGTGAATTCACATGTTAGACTTTGCCTTGATATTTAAAGAGAGTGATGGAGAAAGACATCAGACATCTACCTGTGACTTTCATACACATGTACACCTATATCTATAGACACACACATACACACATGAGAACATATATACACACATGTAATAATAATAATAATAATAATAAAATTAATAAGAAGAAGAAAAAGAAGAAAGGAGGAGGAGAAGGAGAAGAAAGAGAAGAATTTGGGAAGGCACACCACCTATTCTGAGATACAACCAAACCAGGAAAATTCAAAAGTCCTAGAAAGCCAGGACAGTTTTATTTTACTCAAACTTAGTCTGCAAGATAGTAAGAATAGTAGTAGTAGTAGTAGTAGTAGTGGTAGTAATAATAATAATAATAATAATAATAATAATAATAATAATAATGTGAGCCACTGTAAAAATTCCGCAGGCAAAGGTGCTTGCTGTCAAGCCTGAAAATCTGAGTTCAATTTCTGGAAGCTGGGTGGAAGAGGGAGAGAACAAACTCCTGCACGTTGTCTTCCCACCACAAGTGTGCCGTGGCACTGCATGTAAACACAGTGTGCTTGCATGCACAGATAGGTAGGTAGGTAGATAAGCCAGTAGTTATAGAGAAAGACAAGATAGTAGAAATATAGGTTAACTGGATAACTAGACAGACAGACAGACAGACAGAAAACAGAAACAACAATAAAGAAAATCTTGTTCTTACCTTTCTATTGCTTTTTTGTTGTTTTGGGGGGTGTTTTCTGTCTGATCTCAGCTTTTCAAGGTTCAATGGAAGCATCTGGATGTTTCCTCAGTTCTCCCAGCTAACTCCAGCTTCCCCAGCTCCCAGGACTGACTTCATTAGGATGGATTTTTTTTTTTTTTTTTTTTTTTTTTTTATCAAGACTCAGGGAAAGAAAGTTCAAATAAGTTCTTGAGACTTGTTATGATCTGGACACGTGTCATCCTAAGGCTCATTTGTTTCATACACGTGTATGAAAGTCTTGGCCTCCAGAATGCACACTAGTGTGTGTGTACTGGGGGGAGGGAGGTGGAACAATAAAATGGTGGGGCCTGCTGGAGGAAGATAGGTCATTAACTTTAGGACCTAGAAGTCACTATCAGAATCTTGGTACCTTGTTCTCTCCTTCTTTGCTTCCAAGCTCCTATGAGCTAAGTAGGTTTGTACAATGTGTTTCAGAAAGGATTCTGCTTTGAGGCAAAATGGCCAAGACTATAGATAAACACCATGAATCTAAAGAAGCCATTGCTATTTAAATGTTGATTTTGGGGGGTACTTGGGTTCTATTATATTAACAGAACATTGATTAACATGGGAATTAGGGGAATTTTTAAAGTCACTTTGAAGATTTTCTAGAGATTGTACACCATACCCTACTTAGCATCTTTAGATGGCTAGCCTGCTTATGGTGCTGGCTGTTGCACTCACGTTTTGCTACGAGAAAAAATAAGCTTCCTCCTAAGGATGAGACAGTAATAATATGCTATGATATTATCACAGCACTGATCATTATCAGCCAGCAAGAACAAGCCAGAGCATTCAGCATGTTCAGCTGAATGTAGGCAAAAGAGGGAGGGCCTATCGTCTTCCAGGAGGCAGAAGACTGAGACAGACTAATGACCATGGGGAATGGTCTCTGACAAAGCCTAATGGTCATTCATCCACAGGCCAGGGTTGGAGGAATGTCTATTAACAGCCTTCCCCAGAAGACAGTAATCTGGGGCTAAGAAAAGCATCAGGAGCCTGGGTGAGCAATGGAGCCCTGAGACACTCTTATTTGCATTCAGTTCAGGGGAAGGAGTAGCTCTTTAAAGGAGAGGAAGGATTTTAGCTGCACTGGGAGCTTTGGCCTTTTCAGTGGAGACACCCAGGAGACTGCCTGTCAAGCAGAAGTCTCACTAGAACTGCCTAGCTGAGAAAGCTGAGGCGTTGTCGTCGTCGTGGGGAGGGGCAGGAGAAAGGGGTAGATGAGAAACAGGAAGCTCCACTCCCCCTCCCACAACAGTCTGAAAAAGAAACAGAGAGAAGGAAGGGGGACCAGGACTCACAGGGAGGAATAAAGGAATTCATGAACAGACTGTGCACCACCACATGCTCTCCCCCTGGACTGAGTCAAGGACGTGTATTTGTGTAAAAAAAAGAAAATCATTAATTCAGTTTTACAAATAAGAAAGTAGGTTTCTTTGCATTGCCCCTGATTCCATCTTCCCTGTTCTACTTCCTCTCCATCCGGATTCCCACTGCGACCAGCACAGAGGAGAGCTGAGAAACAGGAGGGTTCTGTGGCTGCTTCTTGGCTCCTCTCTTCCCCACTTTAAAAAATCCCGTCAAAGCTCCTTTCCTTCCATAATCCTTGGTAGTCCCCCAGGAGCTGAGTTAAGATTTAATTGTGAAATTTGCATAGTAACTCAGCAAATAAATTCTCCCGTCTCTCATAGACCTTTCATTGCAGAGGGCCATTTTAGTTATAAATCACTTATTTCGAGATCTCTACTGCGTCAGCATTTCACGCCTCTTGACTACAGCAGCAAGGGAGAACAAATCCAGTGCCAGGCTGAGTTAGCGTTTGGCATTCCGAGCTCTGTGTAGGATGGTGAGAAGCAGAGGCTGGTGACAGGGTACCGAACAAGGGCGATCTTTGTCCTTGCCATCCCTCTAAGAACAATTCACCTGGTAGCATCCTGCTCCTCTGGCCTGCCATGGGAAGCTATGTATCTCTTCCCCTGGGTGTCTACATGCTAGAAAATCTAAACTTCCAAGTGACTATTGTGGTGCTCTTGTTCAGCTGATATTGAAAATGTGCACAGCTAGATGAATACCACTGTAAAAATGCATGAGGACCAAGCCTGGCAAGCCACTGTCCCAGAGTGTCATCAAGGTGGCAGAATAGAATCTGTCCAGTTTGGTGGAATGGGGGTCTGTTACTCAGTCTAAAAAGGAGGTTTGTTTTGTTTGCTTCTCTTTTCTCATAGTCTACCAACACCATGACTGAAGGTTCTAGAATGTAGACACAGGTTTTTGTTTGTTTGTTTGTTTGTTTGTTTTTTGTTTGTTTAAAACAATTTCACCAGAGTCCTATGCTCCCCCCCCTTTTTAAATCTGCTTGTGTCTCCTTTCTGTCACACACCACACAGACCATAACTTAGATAACAAAGGGCCGCCGCCACAGGGCATTGCTTGGCTTCAATAATAGAAGAAGGGGAACTGAGGAAGAAGATGCAAGTTCGAAGAAAATGGAGACAGAAGTGTCATCTTTAAATTCATTCTTCTCCTTCCTTCGGCCTTAAGGCACGACCCCACCCCCCCACTTTAAATAGTTTATATATTTTAGTTTACTTACAAAATAAAAGGTTTCCTGTGGCATTTAATATATCCTGTTAGTGATCCCACCCTCTTTCCACCCAGCACCCCTGTCTCTCCACCTGACCATGCTGTACCCCTCCTGTTAGTGCTCCCACCCTCTTTCCACCCAGCACCCCCGTCTCTCCACCTGACCGTGCTGTACCCCTCCTGTTAGTGATCCCACCCTCTTTCCACCCAGCACCCCCCATCTCTCCACCTGACCGTGCTGTACCCCTCTACTCCCAGTCCCCCTTCCACTTTAGCATCTTTTGTCTTGATTTAGTTTCCTTGCCCTCCATCCTTAAGGCATCTGCTCTCCCCTGCTCACGGGCCCCTTGCCACTTTCTTTGCTTCTGTTCACAGTCATTCATAACCAGGTACTCACACTGAACAGTCAGAACCAGCAGGTTGGATGTCTGAGAGAGCATAGTCCATGTGTCCCTCTGAGCCTGGGTTTCCTTGTTTAATAAGACGTTTTCCTGTAAATTTGGTGTTTTTATTTATTTTTTTAACTACTGAATACAACTCACTACCTCTGGCACCTTCACTGACTTCAGAAGAGAAGTCGTGCTAAGTGGAGGCTTTGATTGAAGCACAACAATATCCTTTGAGTCCTTAAATGGTGCGTTCTCTGGCTAGAAGACTGCTCACTGGATAGTGCTTGCCATCTAAAAATGGGAACTTGAGTCTGAATCCCAGAACTCAACCTAAGTCTGAATCCCTAGAGCTCATGTGATTTCAGGCATAGTAGCACATATCTATAATCCCAATGTCCTACCATAAACATATAGGGTGGAAACAGGAGAATCCCCCAAAGCTTGTAGGCCGGCTAGCCTGGCATATAAAGTAACAACAAAAGACCTGCCAGAAACAATGTGTAAGGTGAGGACTGACTCTAGGTTGCCCTCCGACCTCTGCACATGCACTGAGGCACATCCCCTCCCCTAGCACACAGATTTTTTTTTTTTTTTTTTAAGGTTGGGTTCTCTAAGAAGGAAGTCAAAGGAAACCTTTTGGGACAGGTCACTTATCTGGATGACCAGAGGTTAAAATCCTAATAAGCCAAGGTTTCACAACCTCACTCTAAAGAATACTGCTATTCTTTAAGAAAAAGTTTACAAAGAGCAAACAAGGAGTTTTATGCAAGTTAACTTGCTTTCACCTAAAAATCTGAAGATTGCTGATCAAACGCAAGCCCCGTAGTCATATTTCCTTCAAACAACTGATTTCAGCTCCTTATTTATTCTGTAGCTGATCAAAACATAGTGCCCTCATTTTCAAGTTATGCTTGTCAGCCCCAGGAGATCAGTGGAAATTTGAATTCCATAGATGAATCAACAAGCCAGCATCTCACTGCAGATGTGTCTCTTCCCACTGACATGCACCAAGAAGCCCTCTGTGCAGGACCTCCCTTCTTCACTCTCTGGTTTGAAGCAATGGAAGATACTGGAATATATTGGAGATGCTTTTTCCCCTGACTCCAAGAATATGTCAGTAATAATTTTTCCTAGAAAATGCTACCACAGGAAATTGTTTGTGATGACTATACCATAGGAAGCTAGGCAAATATATATATAATTTCCATTTTCCCTCATGTTTATGAGTAGAAGACCAGCAATATGAAATCAGGGAAAAGAATAGCCATCTACTCTTCCTATGCTTGAAGGAATTACTATTTTGGAAATTACTTAATAAAACAGGAAGGGGAAATCAGATATGCAGAAGCACCATCATAGGAGATTTTGTAAAATGCAATTATCTACGTTACAGCAGACCATTTTATACTTTGTACAATTTCAGTTTCATATGAGCAGATGCAGTCCAGAAATCTTAAACGAAACATTCAGAAGCAAACAGGTTCGTAGGTTTTCACTGACTTGAGACCTAGCACTCAGCCTTGTGTTCCATAGCTTTCCCATCATACCCCACTGCCTTGGTTAGATTCTGTTGCTGTGATTAAGCACCATGGCAGGCATGGTGGCAGGAGTTGGAAGCTGAAAGATCACATCTTTTTTGGTTGGTTTTGTTTTGTTTTGTTTTGTTTTGTTTTTCAAGACAGGGTTTCTCTGTGTAGCCCTGGCTGTCCTGGAACTCACTCTGTTGACCAGGCTGGCCTCGAACTCAGAAATCCACCTGCCTCTACCTCCCGAGTGCTGGGATTAAAGGCGTGTACCACCACTGCCCGGCTAAAGATCATATCTTAAATCATAAAAAAAGAAGCAGAGAATGAACTGGACTTGAAGCAGGGTTTTAAACTCTCATAGACTACGCCCCCTGTGACGAAATTACTCTATGGGTGCTGCACCTCCATACGACCTCTCCAAACAACAGTATCACCAGCTGGGAACCAAGTGTTTCATGCCTAAGCCTGCAGGTGACAGCTTTCATTCAAACCACCGTAACACTCTCTGGGTATAGCACCCACTCCTGACACACGGAGTAGATGGGCAGCCACAGTCTCTCAGTGCTTATGTTCAGACAAAGCACCTAAGTATTAAAGTCACTGTTCAGATACTGCAAACATAGACTATGACGTCCTTCCTCTCAGGGAAAGGTGAAAGGTCTTGGGTTAATAATAAAGGGGAAGAAAAATATGCTGAGGTTGTTAAGATTTACAGTAAGAATGAATCATCTTTTCTTTTTTTTTTTCTTTCTGTGAAATGATGTGGAAAGAGAAAGAAATTCATTAGCCATGGGGTCACAGCCCTAACGGCAGAAGTTATGGTAGCAGCTGCTGAGAAAGGCTCAGTGGAGATACTAATGGGATTAAATCGTAAGTTCCTTACTGCACATGGAGTCAGGCTTCCAGCGGTGTCTGAGAATGTCTACCCTGTTGATAAAAAGGCAAGCAGGAAAAGACCTTATGCCGACAGTCCAGAGCAACTCAAGCTGAAACCAATAAGAAAGTCAAGATAACAAGTCTGATAAAAATAAAGCATCCTATTCATTTATCAGTACAAGTAAAAACATCAGGATAATAGGAAGAAATGGCACGGAGGGTTGCATCACCAAATGACAGCATTGTCATTCCAACCCCAGGAGCAGAGATGAGGTTAAGCCTGAAACAGGAAGCTTAATCAAACCCAGAGTATACAACAATGAATCCTTTGCTCCTCACTGATCATCAGAGTAACTGATAATCATCATCCTCTCTGGGCATCAGAGTAACAAGTTGACAGGTGTTAAATTAAATACCATCATAGCTTCAGGAAACAGATTTTGGATTTTGTGGGGCACATGGCCTTCATTTTAGTGACCTCAAAGTTTAAATGCCACCTTCCTATTCCACGGAAGCTGCTGGTCCCCAGCTCTGCCTGTGTCAAAGAGGACAAGAGTGCACAGGGCATTTTGCCTCATCTAATAATTCTTCCAAAGTAGCTTGAGAGAAAGAAGAAGGAAGGAGAAAAACCTAGATAAGTCATGAATAAGCAACTCGAAGCAACAAATGAGTAAAGAAACCAAAGATGTCAGAGAAACAACAGCTTCATTAGCATCCTTGGATAAATTAAGGTGTTAATTTACAAAATAAAAATAGTGTAGCAACACACACACACACACACACACACACAAAATGGGAGCTGGGAGAGAGCTCAACTGGTAAAATGATTGCTGTGTGCTGTGCACGAGGATTGAGTTTGATGCCCAAAACATGTAAAAATATCCAGGCATGGTAGTATGTACTTGTAATCCCAATGTGTCTTAGCCAGGGTTTCTATTCCTGCACAAACATCATGACCAAGATGCAGGTTGGGGAGAAAAGGGTTTATTGAGCTTACACTTCCATGCTGCTGTTCATCACTAATGGAAGTCAGGACTGGAACTCAAGCAGGTCGGGAAGCAGAAGCTGATGCAGAGGCCATGGAGGGATGTTACTTAATGGCTTGCTTCCCCTGGCTTGCTCAGCCTGCTTTCTTATAGAGCCCAAGACTACCAGACCACAGATGGCACTACCCACAAGGGGCCCTGCCCCCTTGATCACTAACTGAGAAAATGCCTTATGCCTAGATCTCATAGAGACATTTTCTCAACTGAAGTTCCTTTCTCTGTGATAACTCCAGCTTGTGTCAAGTTGACACAAAACCAGCCAGTACATAGAGAAGCAGAATGCAATGAATTCCTGGCCATCCAGCCTGACTGAATCTAGCAGGTCCAGGCCAATGAGAGATATGGTATCCACAAAGACGATAGATGACCTCTGAGATTGACCTCTGGCCTTCACATAAACATGCATGCACGCACAAGCATGAGCACCATTATACACCTATGCTCTTGGGCACACATACGGACATATATATACAGGCCAAAAGAAAAAAGAAGAAAAAAAGAAAGAAAGAAAGAAATTGGAGAAAAGATGGGGAAACAAGGTCTGGTAGTAGGAACATAACTTCAAAGACAGAATTTTGGAATGATTGAAAGGTAAATTTGTCCTCATACTCAGAAAGGAGGGATGAAAAGAAAACGAGGTGAGAAATGATCAGCAGGAAACAGTCAACTTGGGAGACAAAACAATAAGAGACTGATGAATGAGACTATGGAAAACACTGGAAAAGCAGCACAAGTCATGTTTCTCGGAGGTCTAGAAAAGCATGAGTGAGTCTTGCGAAGGACAGACCCACAGACAGAGAACCCCCAAGAGTCTCTGGTGCCCATGTATCCAGTCTCATCAGTCCACTCAAAATGGGCAGGTCCCACTGGCAGCTGCTGGGTCACAGAAATGGGAATTAAACTACTATCTGTTGTCTTATTAAGAACTTTATTGGATCCTGAACTCTGGTGCTCTGAAAAAAACAAACTATATTTAACATGAGATTCTTTGTCCAGGACACCACTTTTCAATGCTGGCAGAGGACTTGACAAGACACTCTTCAAAAGGATTAAAGTCAGATTATCCTCTGGATTCATAGACATCAGACACCTCTTGGGCCACAGTAGCAGCCATCTCAGAAGCAGAAACAAGCCACCAACAGCGCAAAGCCCTTCTTACACTGTCTCCCAGGAAAGGGAGCGAATACAGAAGCTTGTATTTTACAGGTAAGATATCAGATGTATCCTCCTCCAAGGGACAGAAGAAATCAAGAAAAATACATTAAGCAAGCTTCTGCTCTAGCTTCCCAGAGAGTGGGGCACTGGCCAGGAAGGTCCCTATCTCTATGCCTTGCCTTGTATCTGAACAGACAGGATTGCCAGACACCCCATGCAGGTTGCAATGTCAACAATGGACAGAGACCAAAACAAACAAGTCCAGATGCATTTGGCAAAAAATCATGATGAAATGGAGGGAGGTGGGGTGAGCCCTTCTAAAATGGTATCCTTGGGGTGTGAGGAAACATAAATCCATCAGATAAATCAGTAAGCTATAAAATTAATGCCCAGTGGAGGAGAGTGTTCTAGATCTTAAAATACGGCATAAAATTAGAAAACATGGCCAAAGAAATGATGGAAAAGAGCCTTTAAAAAAAATCCCCCAGAAGGTAGAACAAAAGAAAATGAGGTGGCTAACGTAAAGAATATAAAATTAGACCCGTGCAGAATGTTTCAAACTCTAAAACTTAGAAATTCAAGAAAGAAAGGGCAGGGGATTAAAAAGGAGACATAGTTAAAACTTCTTGTATGTGTTTATCTTAAGAAGTACAGTGGAGGAGGTTGGGGAGGTGGTTTGGTGGGTAAAGCACTTGTCTTATAAGAAGGGCCAGAGATTAGATCCTCAGGATGTATATACAAGTCACATATGTTAGCACATGCCTGCAGTCCCTATCTTCTTACTGCAAGGTGCGATGCAGAGACAGAGAGATCACTGGGAGCATGCAGACCAGCTAGTCTGGCATACTCATTGGTAAACAGGAAACACTTTATTACAAACAAGACGGCAGACAAGGAGAACACCAGTGATGTCCTCTGATCTCCACAGGCACCCTGGGCAAGCACCACTAGTACTCACACACGTATGTGAGGGTGTTCATGAGCATGTCCGGGTGTGTGTGTGCGCGTGCACGCAAACACACACACATACACACACACACATACACACACACACATACACACACACACACTGTACATAAATAAACTATCGTGGAGCTAATTATACTAAATTACAAAATATTTTCACTTGTTTGTATACTTTCAGATTGTTTTGAAAAACATAACAGAGCAAACAATCTTAGTTATGTTTGGGGTGGGTGGCTAATACAATCTACAGGCAACGACCCAGGGATATGTATTGTAACTTGTAACTCACATCTTCAAGTCACCACCCGAAGCCAGAGCATGTGAAGACATCCCCTCAAACCTGTGCATTAATATATTTCTAAACTAGAATTCCCATGTCTCCAAATCTCTCATGTAGAGGAAGGAGCACAGAGAGAGATACCTTTAGACGCTATTTGTGTGTTTGTAAGACTGTACTGTGCAGAAACGGTGCTTCCTGGACCAAAACCACAAATAAAAAGAAATGAAGACCCAAGTAGGATTCAGTGGATGCTGGAGAAAAGCAAGGAAAGTTTCTAGATGAAGGTCCAAGGAAGGCTCAGGAGGAGACCTACACGGGAGATGCAGAGAACCAGAGTTCTGTTAAGAGCAGGAAGAGCCCTGATGCAGGGGATTGAAAATGGCTTACAGTTGCATTTGTAGTGCAAAAATGAAGCATGGAAAAGTAAAGGCACTAGAAAGCTCCAGAGGCAGTCGAGATTTACAAGCAGTTTAGAACCTGTGAGTCAATATGAGCAGTGTTTTGTGGGAGCATTGATCAATTCTGGGCCAAGGACTTGAGTTGCTGTCGTATCTGATAGTGCATTGCTTATGCCTCTCAGCTGGATCATGACTTAAGCACCTGCCACTCCCTGGTACAGGACACATCTTGCTTGCTCACTCTGTCCTCTATTCTGAGTAGAAGTCACCACCATAGGTTTTCCTTCCATTCATTGTGAAAATGCTGGTGCTTCAGATAGTAGCTGGAACTCATCAGATAAACAGCAGAGAGACATTCAATAAAGAACATAGAATTTATTCTGCACAGGACTTTCTATTGTTTAAGCAATTGGAGTTTAGTTATTATAGGCCAATTCTTTCTGGAATTATTGAGAAACGATTGACGAACAACACTTGTAGATGTTTAAAATACACGATGTGGTGATTTGTTGTGCAGTAAAATCATTACTCCTGTCAAATTAATCAACACTCTTATCATCTCTCTCAGAATTACTAGGGTTTTGTGTGGTGGGAACATTTTAGGATCTACTTTCTCAGCAAATTTCAACTTAACAACACTGTAGCTTTAGCTCTAGTCATCAAACTATAAATTAAATCCTCCAAACCTATTCATTTCATATTCAAAGGCTTCTTGCACTTGACCTGTATCTCCTTGTGTCCCCAACTATTAGCCTCTGGCAACCACCACTCTGCTCTCTGCTTCTGCGGGTTCCAGTGTTTAGATTCCACATTTATAAATGAGATAATTCAGTATGTCTGTGACAGGATGCCCTTCTCTTAATAGTGTCTGACTAGATTTGATATTATCTGTATATTGCAATTTTGTCATTTGTTCATCTCCCCACAGATTTTTGGCTCCTTTCTGGGTTGGCTGCTGGGAATGATGGTACAATGAGTTGGTGCCTCTTAAACCTACTGATTTGATTTCCTCTGGATACAGAGAAAGATTTTCCAGATCATACAATCGCTCTGTTTTATGAGTGATGAAGAACTTCCTATAGATGCTGTATCATTTCATTTTCTTACGTGAAGGAAAAAAGACTTCCTTTTCTCCACTATGGCCAATGCTTGAGATCTCTTGCATTGATTAGCACAGCCATCACATCATAAGCGAGATGATAGTGCAAATGATTTTGATTTACATTTCCTTAGTGATTAATGATGACGGACTTTTTCCATTCACTTGTTGGCTAGTTACATATGCCTTTAATAAATATCTACTCATATCTTATGCCCATTTTTAACTGGACTCTTTGTTCTCCAAAAAGAAGGTTATTCGTTTGAATTCCTTAAGCATTTTGGGCACTGCCCCTATAAGACACAATCTCTGAGTTGAAATGGTTTCTCCTGTTCCATCAGGTGTTTTTCCATTTGATTATTGTCTTTGCTGTACAGAAGATTTTTGTCTCCTTCATTTATTTTGGTTTGTTACTTGTGTTTTTGATGGTATATGAGTTAAATAAAATCACTGCCAAGACCAATGTCAAGAAGCTTTCTCCCAGTGATTTCTTCTGTTTTACTGTTTCAGGCTTCACATGTAGGTCCTTTGCTTATTTTCAGTTGATTTTTTGTGCATAGAGTGAGATAAAAATCCAATTTCATTCTTCTCTGTGTGGTTATCTAGTGTTCCCAGTGCCGTTTAAAGATACTGTCATTTCCTTACTGTACAGTCTTGGCACCCTTGTGGAATAAAGTCTGAGCTATGGATATGACATTGTCGCTTGACTATGTTTGTTCTGTTGTTCTATGTATCTGGTTTTATATGTCAGCACCAGTTTTATAACATTATTTGTAATACAGTTTTCCAGGAAACTGTACTGATGCCCGCTTAGTTCCTCAGATAGATTTGATCTTTCATGATCCTGAATGGTTGGTTACATACAGATTTAGGATATATTTTTTTTTTATTTCTACGAAAGTATTGATGGCACTGTGACAAGGAAAGGATTGATCACTTGAGACAGTACAGGCTTTTTAACAAGCGTCATCCTTCCAGTCCATGAGTACCGAATATAGTATGACTTACTTGTAATTTCAAATGGTTTTATTAATGTTGTATAGTTTTCAGGATACAAACATTTTACATAATTAGCCAAATCTATTCTTTCTTAAACAAGTGTAAATGTTGCTGTGTTCTTTAACTCCTTTCAGGATAGTTGGTTGTTCCTGTGGGGGGTGTAACTAACTTTTGTATGTTGTTTTGCATCTTGTAACTTTATTAAATTAACTTGTTAATTGAAGAGATTTAGATGAAAAAAAAGTTTAAAGTATTTTTTAAATAATTAACTGTCTTGTGCAAACAAAGATGATTTAATTCTTCTTTGTAGTCTGAGTTCAACTCTTTTTATTGCCTAGCTGCTTTGACTAGGGTTTGCATTACTATGTTAAGTAGAAGTGGTAAGAATGCAAACCCTTGTCTTATTCCTGATCTTAAATGGGAAGCTTGTGGCTGTTCTCTGTGGTATCTGACATTATCTGAGGGACAATAATGTATTGCTTCATTTTACTGACATACATTCTTTCTAAATCTGGTATTTTTCACGATTAAAGGATTTTCAGTTCTGTAAAATGCTTTTCTTTGTCTATTGGAATGATCAGGTGGATTATAGTCTTCATCCTCTTAATGTGGTAGACCACATTTAATGATTTCCTGATGCTGAAGCATCTTTTTATCCTAAGAGTAAATCCCATTTGATCATAGTGTGTATGATCTTTCTAATATGCTGTTGAACTCACTTTGTTAGCATTTGACGTTGGCTTTTGTATCTAATTTTTTTTATCAAGGATTTGAGAGTATAATTTCATTTCCTCCTATTTTCTGATCTGGTTCTATTTGTGTCAAGCTGGCCTTATAAAATAAAATTTGGAAGCCTTCCTCTCTCTTCAAATTCTTGGCTGATTTTGAGAAAGATTGGCATTAATTCTTCCTTAAATATTTGGTAGGATTTATTTATGAGGCTATCTGGTTTTGGTTTGGGGCTGGATTTTCAATGCTGAACCATTCTCGGTCATCACGTTATTGGTCTGAGGTGATTTCTATTACCCCTTCACAGTCCACTCTTGGAATGTTGATTATGTCTAAGCTTTGTCCATTTCTCCTGTGCCAACATTTTGACTTATAACTGTTCACTGTGTCTCCTATGGGCCTTTGTACATCTGTGTTATCAGATCCAATGTTTCTGCACTGATTTCAGACTGATTTGATCCCTCATTCTCTTCTTCTTAATTTAGCGTTTGTGAACTGTTCTGAGCACTAAAAACATACTTTCTATTTTCTGGTTTCTTCTTTGCATTTTTAGTTTCTCTTCCACTTACTTCTGCTCTAATGTGTTATTTCTTTCCTCTGATGACTCCAGGCTTCCTATGTTTCCTCTTCCCTATCGACTTGAGGGGCAACGTCCATTTAAAGTCTGTCATTTGCTCATGTTGACACTTTTCACCGCAAACTTCCCTCTTGGAGCTGCTTGAGCTGTGTCCCATCAGTTTTGTTAGTCGTGTTTCCATTTGTATTTGTGCTAATATATGTGCCTTGCTTCTTTTGTTCTATACTCTATGGCCTGGTTGCTGTAAAAGAAACAAGTTGTTTAATTGCAATGTATTTTCAAATATTCAATTCTCCTCCTGTTTACTGATTTCTAGACTTGTTTCATTGTGAGCAGGAAAGATACTTATTTGACTTCAATCTTATTGACTGTGTGAAGTCCTGTTCAGTGGCTCAGTATGTCTACATCAGGTTTAAGTATGTGCATTATAAATTATTATATAAAATTATGTTACTGTTTATTCCTATAGCACTCGACATTTATTCTGCTTGTGAAGGCAGATAAGAAATGTAAAACTATAATTTCCCATTCTTCAACTGCATTACTCTATGAGATGAAAGAAAGCTACACCCTTCTGAACCTCAAAGGACTCTATCATGAGCTAAGTCTTTTTAACCAATGCAAGTCCATGTCTAAATATCTGCAAAATGCCAAGCCAACACTGAAAACAGAAAAGTTCTATTATAAAGTCCTTTCATAAGTTATATCAAAGCACAGAAGCACTTAGGAATGGAAATTAATTGCATCTTCTTATGACACACTTGCACGCTGAACAATATTTACTAAATGCATGAGCTCCTGGCTTCTTTAAAGATTAAACTAGGAGAACAAACAAAGGAATTTTGATGAAAGCTTCTTAGATTGATGTTGGGGGGAGGGGGATGAGATAAAGCCTAGACTGGCACAGATCCGCTCAATAACCAATGTGACAAGAAGCCAGCTTCCATGTTTCTTGAGGAAGGTTTTTTTTTTTTTTTTTTTTTGATTTTAATGTTCTATCACAAAATACTCCCCCCCCCAATCATGAACAGAAAAGCAAGGTCTGAATACACACATAATTGAGGTACATGTTTGATTATGAATGTGAGATTGTTTGGCTTACGTGACTTTTACCTCAGCATCTCAGTAATTAGGTAGGGACAGTCCTGACTGTGATGATCTTGCCCTACTTGATCTTAGATTTCCTAGGAAATGCATTAATTAAAGCAGAGACTAAGTTTATCTCCCCCATCCTCGTCCTGTCACAAACTCGGCACTGGTACATTCCTCTTCAGAGTAAGTGACAGCAAAATGAATGCATAAATAAATAGGAGGCATAAATAGCACTGCCACTGGTAATGTTGTCTGAGAAATTTTAGAATGCTCCAACTAGTACATAAATGACTGTGGTGGTTTGAACGTGCTTGGCCCATGGGACCTGGCACTATTGGGAGGTGTGGCCTTGTTAGAGGAAGCGTTTCACTATTTAGGTAGGCTTTAAGGGTTCTTATGCTCAAGCTTTGCCCAGTGTAGGAGAGAGCCTCCTCCTGTCTCCCCTCAGATCAAGATGCAGAGCTCTCCTCCAGCACTATATCTGCCTGCCTGCTGCCATGTTTCCTGCCATGATGATAATGGACTGGACCTCTGGAAGTGTAAGCCAGCCCCAATTAAATGTTGTCCTTTATAAGAGTTGCCTTGGTCATGGTGTTTCTCACAGCAATGAAACCCCCACTAAGATACCATCAAATCATTAATGGCTCAGAAACATATGCCATGATGATCTATAACCACAGGAAGTTATGTTGCCAAACAAAAACTTTCTAAATGAGAATACACAAGACCCCACATGAAAGATTGCACTGAGCACCCCCTGAGATACAGAAGGATTGAAATTTCATATTTACTCAGAGCTATCAAAATAAGGCGTTTTGGTATAGCTTCTTCTCCACTTCCTCCCTGTTTGCACTATTACCATCAATGCTCTCCTGAAAATGCACACACACACTTGAGATTTTAGGAACAGATCAACAGAGAGGAGGCAGCTAATTAGGAAGGACATGAACATTAGTCTAGGCTTGACTCCTGTTTCCTATGAGTTCTCAGTGATTTCTTAAGCAGTTTCTCACCATGTCTCCTCATCTTTAAAATGTAAATGATGATATAGACTTTTGAGCCAATAAGGCAACACACAAAATATTTCTTAAAACAACCTTTTCTATGGAAGTATTTTATTACATCCAGCTATAATCTAGTCTCCTTGGCCACTCAGCATGTTTCTAAGGTTAAGGATGTTTATAAAGAGAGATGAAGAACTTTAGTTCAGTAATTGAAATGGAAAATTTTAATTTCACAGATAATTTTTATGTTTTGCTAGCTAAGCCTAAAATCATCTTGTTTGCCCACCCCTCAACCTTGTCTAACAAGTTCACAAAAGTACTGAGCATGAACATTATTAGTCATTTTCTGTGTTTGCTTTCTGTTTCTGTTCATGTAACCCATTACATGACCTGACCAAAATCAACTTGGGAAAGAAAGAGTTTATTCGGCTTATACTTGCACACAGAAGTCCAGAGAAGTTAGGGGCAGGAACTCAGGGCAGGAAGCCAGAGGCAGGAACTGGAGAACTACAGAAGGATGGAGCTTACTGGCTTGTTCTCCCTGGTTTGCTCAGCCACCTTTCTTATATCTCCTACACACAAGGCCTTCCCACACCGTCATTAATATAGAAAATGAGCCATGTACTTGCTTATAAGCCAATCTAATGAAGGAAGATATTCCTCAATTGATGCTTTCTCATTCCTGATGACTATAGCTTAGGTCAAATTGATAAAAGCCTCATCAACTCAGGTATAATTTGGATTAGTGAAATTAACTTATTAATCACATATATTGGGCTGATATCTACTTTGTTTCATACTAAAAGATATCCAGGAAGCAGAGAAAAAAGAAACAGAAGTGAAACAAGAAGCCAGTCTGTCTAAGTAGGGAACTAGAAGCCAAATCAGCAACAATTATTAATCCCTGGCATCTGTCTCTTATTTCCTGAGAATGTATCTGATTACTAAACACAGACCTTTTCAAGTCTAGAATAGACATTAGGGGTGCTTAGTAGTTAAGGCTCAAGTAAGATCTGTCAAAGAATTTTTTTGGAAGTTGTCCAAATCCAAAGTAAGCAAATTAAGGTTTCAGTGCCTCACCACCCACTTACCAAAAATAAGGTTCGTGTAGAACCGTGAAGACTTCCACTACTCTTGCTAATTCTCGCCGAAGCCACCATACTTGTCATTGACTTTGGTTCACTGTAGTTCTGGAACCGCCAAGGAATGGCTGCACTACTTTTGGAAGGGCCCCTGGGAAGATCCATGTGACCAGTCACTGGGATTCAGCCGGGAAGACAACGGTTCTGCCTTACACTCTATTTCTGTAGTAATTTATGAAATTACTCTTTAAATGTTCTTTATTTTCTTCTTTTCACAGAATAAAATTATACATTGTCATAGACTTGCCTCGGAGAAAGCCATAGCAATTTTAGAGAAAGGTTTTGGACCCTCAGGAGAATAAAGACGCTATTATTGTAGTCGCATCTCCTAGAGACTGAGATATGCACATTAGTAGACTCTGAGAAGAGGCACACTTAGCTCATTAATGCTCTATAGAAAAACCAGGGTCCTCTTACAAAGATGAAACAAGAGAGGCAAGTTAGGTTTGGAGTTGGGGTATGAACTATCCCCAAGAGCTTGTGTTGAAGGCTGACTTCACAGTGGAGGACTATTCAGACATGGAACTTTCGAGAATGAGTCCACATTACTGAACTACCCCTTCTCTATCACGATGCTCTGCCTACTGCAGGCCCACAGTAGCGGGACCACGTCACCAAGGATTAGAACCTGTTAGACCGTGATCCAAAACAAATCTTTCTCTTTAAGTTGTTCCTTTAGGTGCACAGCACTGGGAATGCTATCACAGTCACTCTTACCAAAACCTTTGTGGGCTGTATTCAACTGGTAAAGAAAATGAGAGTCCAAAGTGGGAGGCAAGATTCCTGGCATGGTTTTAATTGAGAGCTGGTGCCAGTTACCCTTCCCCTAGCTTGTTCAGAGGCTGGAAGAAGGTGATTCTGGGAAGGCCTTGATAAGACTTAAGGGGCTTACTGCTCTATCTCCATCAACTTTCTCACCACCACCCGCACGCTGTTTGCCAGGGATCAGAGCACCACACACTGGTATCCATCCTTGTGTTGATCTCCCCCTGCTAATGTCTTTCGACTCCAAGTCAAATTCATGCTGATGCCTAGAAAGAGATATCGCTTGTCATAAAGCTGTGCCGAGATTGTTTCCAACCTAAACATTTCTCTTTTCTAAATCCAGGCACCTGGATTTGGGATGTTCTCAGATGAAAAGTGACAAATAGGAAAGACGCACAGTCTGGCGGCTGCAGAATTTCACATTAGACAGATAAGATGTTTCAGAAATCTTTGTAAGGGATAGTAAATTCAACATTCTAAATGCTCTAGGCTCTGTTTATCTCTAAGGATCTTTGGGGGAGAAAGCATGAGGTCTATAAATCCGTTTTTCTGCTTTCTTAGCTGGGGGTTCAGGGACATGTTAACTACCCCCTTGGAAGCTTGCTACAAAATAGCCCCCCCCCCCCCCGGGGCTTTAACTTGTGCAGCCTGGGGGGATTCTAGGAATACAGGATAGCAACAATTGTGCTATGAAGCACCTTAAAATATGTTTCCTATTAAAAAGACATGCTTATCTCTGCATTATGAGGCTGGTGGATTCACTTAGAGGTTTTCTAGATATGTCTTTGAGAAAAAAGGGAGCTGAATGGAAAATGAGTGTAATAATTATTTTTTAATTGGGCCTTCTAAAAGAATTTAGTGACTCTTTCAAAGGGAAATTTGGTGAGTATATGGTACGTCACAATATAGAAGCCCCATTGTGGGGTTTTTAGAAATGGTAAGGAACAGAAAATTAGGAAGAGAAATCAATGGTTATTTCTCAGCCTCTGATGAAGTTAATAGCTGCTACCTCAAGAATTTGATTCTAGCTAAGAATCTAACACTAATTTCCTTCAGCATGTTTATTAACAACCTGGAAGTGTAAAAGATGCTGATATAAAATAATTACACAGTTTGTCATGGGTAGGAGGGATTGTGAAGGGAACAGAAGTGAGTCGCCAAGAAGGCTGAGAGATACAGCTTAGCTAAGGGAAAGTGGTGCCATGCTAAGAACCATTCCCAGTCGTCTTCCCGAATCCTTTTAAATGAGTGAGAGATGACAGGTTATACATGTGTGCAAGGCACAGCCCATCTTGATTCTAAGGGCCGATTTCTGTTTATAGCAAGGTCAGTTTCAACCAGACACAGCAGAATTCAGAATTAGCCTGAAAAGAATGTCCCAAGTAATAACATGGAAAAAACAAAGAAACAAAAAACCAAAAAACTTAGACTTGCTGTTCTGGAAAGGGACACAGGCAGATAGTAAGCTGGGCACAATGCCCTAAGAAGTGGGGTGAAAATTGAGCACAATTGCTGTAGACTACTTGTGCCTTAAAAGGTACTTTGTGAGTGTAGCTATTCCAAAGTACGGGATCGTGCCTACAAAAATGGGTGCTCAGTTCCATGAAGCTTTCCTGATAATAATCAGTCATCAACAGAAGAGAGAAAGGCCTGAATGCTCACGGATGCACAACGTCTCATGCTGTCATCGTTCACAGCACTTCCCAAGGACTGTATTCAAGTTCTCTGCTCTCCATCAGCCAAGTACTGTTCAGCTCCTATAATATTGATTTTTTTTTTAAACCCTCTGCTCTACACCTAACGGCACTAGGTAGTGTTTTCTGTTTTAGAAAAGAGAAAGATTAAAGGTCAAACTTCACACACATAAATAGATCTAGTCACTTCCAGCAACTTGCACAGACCGGACATCCTGGCTGAGGTTGAAAGATCACAAGTTCAAGGCACTCCTAACTGTGGAGTCAGTTCTAAACCAGGCTGGACAACTTAGTGATAATCTTTCTAACGTAAAACTTGAGAAGAGGGCTGGGGAACCAGCTCAGGGTGGCTTACCTGTGTATTTGGTAAGACCCTGGGAGCAGTCTTTGGTGGTTGCCAGGAACAGAGAGAAAATCACACTTCTCTGTAGTATACATCTACATACAAACATGTGTGTGTGTGTGTGTGTGTGCGCGTGCATAACATACATATATTTATACTATGCATATATTTAAGTGAATTGCTTCCAAATTCAGAAATTAGCTCAAATAGTGGGTTATCTGTGAGATCACATATAGTCACATGTTTTTCTATAGGTTATACCCAAAGACAATAGTGTGCATTACTGATAGAAACATCAAAAATAACATTTAAAAGAACTATGCCACACCAGAACTATAATTATATATATGTATGTAAATTTTTAAGACTAATATAGTACACTATTCCACCCTTATCTTTTCTAACTTCCAGTCCTCCCAAATACCCCGCCTTGGTCCCTTTAAAATCAATGGCATCTTTCTTTAATTAATTGTTACACATGTATATATGCACATACATATTCCCAAATACATCAATACAACCTGCTAGATCTATATGCTTCTTATACATATATATTTTCAAAGAAGAACACTGAATATTTGATAAGCAAATGGTATGTTCTTCCCTGGAGAAGATTATTTCTCTCCCTTTCAGAATTTCTTAGTTGACTATAGTTTTTCCCATTGGGGTTCAGGCCTCCAGAGATTTCCCCTGTGAGTGTGTCTTTTGTTGAGCAGGGGTTAGGTCCAAATGGAGAGCTGTTACTGTCATGGTATATGTACCACTAATATATCCTTAGGGTTATTATGCTCTACTGATCATTGTGGAGACAGAAATATAACTTTTGATTTTTAAAAATATTCTATTTGTTCCAGGACCCTATATTTCTTTGCTTTTATTTAAGAAAAAAGATTTCCACTTGAAAAAATTAAATTTGAACTGGAATAGTTTACTTTTAAAAAAATATTCAGTTAAGTTTCAAAACAAGTGCTTGGAGGACATCAAATTTTAAATCCAAAACAATAATCATTCTCATTCTCTTAAAAAGCAAGCTCCTCAAAGTTTTCTCTGGAATTCCACTCCAGGACTCTGATTTTTAATTTTCTAATGGATTGTTAACTTCCTCTAGTATTGGTCACTGAAACTGTGGGAATATCTGGAGAGAAGATAAAGGATTAGGGTGGTAAAACCTGACTGCCAACCTGATTGGACTGACAGTTCCCCAGAGGATAAGCAAAACATGCTTCTGTGTGTGTCTATGAGGACATTTTCAAAGATGATTTTAAAACTCAGCAGCACTACTTCTTAGACTGTGAGCATAGCTGGATTTGAAAGGATATTATTAGAATGACGAATATTCACCAGCATAACAGCATTTTTCACATGTTCCTAGATTACCACAGTCATGTGAACTGCTGGGCTCAGCAGCAGCCTCAACAACACTGTCTCCACTTTGCCAAAAGCAGCTTCGTGTAGAAACTGATTATTTGTCTCACAATTCCAAGTCATGGTTCATCATTACATGCAGGTCAAGGCAGCAAAAACTTGAAGCAACTTGTCATATCACCCCCATAGTTAAGAGCATAGCAATTGATTAATACTTGCATGCTAGTATCCATCTCTCTTTCTCTACTCTTACAGAGTTCGGGACCCTTTTGTAGGGAATGATGCTGCCCGCAGTGGCAAGGACTTCCAACTTCAATTAATGTAGTCAAGATAATTCTGACAGACCATGCCCACAGGTCAACCTCATCTAGGCAACCCTTCATTTAGACTCCCATCCTAAGTGATTCTTGATTGTGTCACCTTAGAAATTAAAACAAACCATCAAACATGATGGTCACAAATCTATGTAGCAGTGAATGTAAATAAATCCCCCTTCCTTCAATGTTTTTATATGAGTGATATAAAAACTGGATAGCGCAAGGGGAAATCTCAGCTCCAAGAATATAATAGTCAACTCTGTGAAGAGGTATGCACAGAGTGCAGGAGTTTTCCAGCCCATTGTTAAGACTGAAAAATGCAAGAAATAGCAAAGGGACCACTTGGATAAAATGTTTAGTATCAGAAAGAAAGGGCGTTGCCCGAGAAAGGGGGACAGAGTGGGAGGGGGAGAGAGTGACAGAGTTAATTTTTAGACTTATATATTCTCTCCTTTTTCCTGTTCCTCACTCCAAATCCTCCTAGATACCCTTCCCTTGGGTTCTTTCAAATTCATGACCTATTTTTCATTCATTGTTGTTATGTATATACATCTACACACACACACACACACACACACACACACACACACACTTACATTCCTAAATGCATAAATGTAAACTGCTCAATCTGTATAATGTTTCTTTTCCTTATATGTTTCCAGAGATGATCGCTGAGTATTTGGTAACCGGCTGGTGCAACTTCAGACGTCTTGGGATGTTGCTTCTTCAATCTTCAATAATGACAGTAGTGGCCTGTATTAGTTACTAGCAACTTATAGAGAAAATATTTTATTTGTATTACAATTTGTATTACAGTTACAGAGGGCTCAGAGATGAAAAGAGAGAGAGAGAGAGAGAGAGAGAGAGAGAGAGAGAGAGAGAGAGAGACAGCACAAAACATGGCCACTGGATTCCTTAGACACAAGTCCCTGGCAAACTGCCTTTCCTTCCTTTAGTGAAATGGAAAATAAGACTGAAATTAACCATATTTGGTTGAGAAACAGATGTTGGCAGGTAAAAAGAGGAGAGGAAGTACTTGCACAGTCTGAAAGCATTAACTATGGAGTATATCAAGAAGAGAGAGCACAGCGAGTCTCAACCCATCAGGCCAGTGAGCAAACCTTGGGAATTTCACATGGCTCCTTGGCCCCATGGAGACCCTGAAAATCTTCTCAATGTGTCTGGGTGGGGTCATGTACCACCATTCACAGACATTGTGCTAACACTCCAGAAGTATCATGAGCAATACCAGCAGCACCCACATGCATCCCTTCCTCACAGGTACCTTCTCCCAACATGGTAACCTCAACTGTGAGGGTCCGAGAGTGATATCTCCCAAATTGAGGTTTTAAAAATGTAATTCAGTCAAGATGGAAAGTGGTCAAGATGGTTGGGGGGAATGGATAGCATGTGACACCAGTACATCTATACTGGACACATGTGCTGGTGTCACATGCTATCCAGAGAGAAAGGGGATAAAGGGGGGCATGCAGACGGGAGAAACAGAAGGTTCACTATGGTGTGGGCCTTTGGTAAGACAAAACAGAAGGTGCCTTCTTCAATAGAAGCTCCTGAAAGGAAAGGGTCTTATAATTCTTCCAGCCTGTGCTGTCAGCCCTTGGCATATTTCAGCCTGAGATACATTAACAAATAAGGAGAAGCATCCCCCAGGGCCTCTAATAACATTGGCTTCATGCATCATTTCCTCAGAGGAATAGTACATGATGTATTTCTTATTCCTGGTGTGTCCTGGCTCAGAAATAATGGCCGTGCTTACCTGCTTACTCCTGTGTGTTTTACAACCCGCCTAAGCTTTGTTTGTCTTTCTTGTGCTCTTTGTGTGCATGCCACACTACACAGGCCAACATAAAAGGGACACAGATACAATCCACAAGATGTGTCTGTGTCTGTGGTGTGGCAGGGAAGGTCTTTCAAATCTTTGATGGATGCAAGCAGAGGAGGAATCTCAGGTAAATAAATGTCTGTGCGGCAGACACTGAAGTGAGCATAAATAAGCAAAACCATCAGGGATCCCTGACTTCCATAAGAATAGTATCTGGCCCCTGGATTCCTCTTCTTTCCAGAGTCAGCCAGGAGCTATCAGTGCTCCTACGCCTGGCCACATAGAAGACACGGGTGTCTTGTCTTCTTGGCCCCATGATGACACAGCTGCCCTTCTGAAGCCTGTGCCCAGAGTTAAAAGGACAGCTTCATATCCTAAATTCTCCATTCTCTACTTTTTTTTTACCAGGTCCAGGTGCTAGAATCCTGACAAGTCCAAACCAGGCCTATGCTAGAAAGAAAACAGAGGAATTGGTCTTCCTGTGCAGTCTCAAGAACTGTCCTCTCTTCTCTCAGCCTCCAGCCTCTCCCATCACATACTCAGACTTCTGAACAGTGGGACATATAGTTCTATCCATCCAGTGCTTCACCTCACAAACTGGCAAAACTGGATTCAAGAGACAGGAGATATGCTGCCGGGCCGGGAGTCCCTGTCTTGGTGAGAGAAATGACTATAGTAAACTGTAGGATGAACGACAAGAGTGTGGAACTGTGACTATATTTCGTGATCACCACATAAGAGTGCATTTATTTCATAGGCAAACACAGAACCTGAAGAAAAGAAGAGAGCCACTCATTGCAAGGGTGAATCACAGGCCACGTTTTTTTTCTTTCATTTCAATTTTCATTAGCATATTATAGCATTATTTGTATGGCATGGAGAATAAATGCTATGTCTGGTCACACTGAGATGCACAGTGGAGTTGGCACAGCTGTAAACAGTTCTTGAGATTCAATTTTCTCCAACCAGAGACACACAGACAAAGGTACTACTTAACTCAACTCAAGACCCTGGCTACAGATAGAGCTAAATTCAACTCCTCTCATCTCTCCAAACCTTCTGAGGTCCAGCATGTCTCTTACCTGTTGCCCATATTTGTACCAGAACAGAAGTATTTGTCTTCTGCAGTCTTTCAGCACACCAGCACACCCAGACACATGCCAAATCTTTGGCAAGTGAGCGTGTGGGTATGGAGCCGTGACTCATCATTTATTAATCGCCTGGGCTTATTTAATATTAAATTAAGTCTCATGCTGGCAATTTTAAATCAGTTCAAGACGTCCTTGAATCACTCACTATGGGCTCAGAAGGGCACCAGGTATTGCAGGAGACTCAAATGCAATAAAAGGAAAATAGTCCCTGCCCTTGCCTATGCCCATCCATTGTGGAGGACAGACGGAAGGCTGTGGTATTAGATATCCTGAAGATGAGCCATGTTATCACAGAGCACATTTCTTTCCACAGGATGCCTGTGTGTGTGGAATACTTTGTAACTTGAGGCCCATGGTCTTTCTATGCTGCCCCTCACTCAATAGGCACACACCGTATATACGGTGCACAAGGGTGAGGCGGATGGGGAAGTAGGCATTTGTGTAAGACTGTTTAGTAATTGGATTGAGAAAGACTTTGTCTAAAGATGGTGAGATTCACAGCAGCAATCAACCCCTAATTCTCCCACTACCACAAAGGGCAATGCTCATGATGTCTCTCCATATGAGGCTGTCTTGTCTCCTGGCCACACAGCATCTGTTGCTTATTGACTAATTATGGGGAGAAGGGCCTATTGGAGGTTTATTTGGGTGTATTGTTTTATCATCACAAACTATCCTGTATAGTTAGTAAAAGGGTTTAGAGCGATTTCTCCTTCACCCCAAGTAAAATGACCTGCTCACTATGTTCAGTCATCTCTGCCTTCCTACAGTTTCCCCTTCAGCCTTTTGAAGTATTGGAAACGTCTCGAGAATTCAATTATACCCACTTCCCTGGGGTGCAGGTACACTATTCAGCATACTCAAGGCAAAGTCATGGGAGCAGCCTCTGGCCCAGAGGTTGTTGGTCTAAGCTATGGCAAACTTGTCCAGGAGTGGTGTTTCGTCCTCCCTCTGGAAATCTTAGTAGTCCTGTGAGCATCAGCAGATGCCAGGTGGTCTAAGCAAGTCTCATGAAGTGAGGTTGGCCTATCTGTGAGTGGATGAGCTTCATTTCCAAACTGCTCCCCAATTGCTAACTCATTAACTCTCCCAGTGTCTCTTTAGCTGCTTTCACTCTCAAAAAGACAAGAATTTCATATGTTCTTCAGTCCTTAATAACCTCACTAATTGGACTGTAAAGTCTAACAGAAATTAAAATTTGGCTTGACAATGGAAAATGTTGGTACCTTATGGGAAACCTCAGTGGGCAACAGTGTGGGGACCATTACCATGAAAACGTCTTTTTAGCATCAGGCACCAGGAAGGATGAGTGGAGGACATGCCCCCATCAGGGAAAGCCTGAGGGTTTAGGACAGGAATTGATGCTTCTTCTTTAATTAGATTCCTGCTCTGAAAGTCAGTCCCAAGGAGGACCCCATTAAACACATGGGAGAGTGGAAACCCACGGAGAAAGAACAAATGTTCCTTCACTTTGTTCAGCCAGGCAATTTAGTCCCAGAAGTTTCTGTGCCCTTTACAGTTGCACGCATGGCATCCAAATCAGCCATGGAAACAGGACACAACTGGAATGCTTCATTGGTAGTGTTAATGGGTATCAGTCTCCTGTGGCTGCTGTAACGATTGCTCCTAAATTGGTAGCTAGGTGGTTTAAAACAATAGAAATGTGTTTTCTTTCAGTTCTGACTGTTTGAAGCTCAAATCAGTAGGACTGAGCTAAAATTAAGAGGTCAGCAGAAGCATCTCTATTCTGGAGGCAGGAGGACATGATCCTTTCCTTCCCTCTTCTTGCACCTGTTGGAGTTCAGCATTCATTGGCTTGTAGCTGTGTCACTCCATTCTTCAAGACAAACTCAGCTCCTTCTCTGTTTGGTCTTCACATGGCCTGTCCTCTGTCTATGTTGTTAGTTCTCTAAGCATATTTATAATGTCATTTATGGCTCAACTGATAGTCTAGGAAAATATTCCCATATAAAGCCATCAGATCTATTCCATATATTTTTATGTATTTTATATCTATTTATATTAAAGATAAATCAATCATATCTACTAATTCATCCCTCTGTTCATGCTCCTCCCTTCTTTCCTTCACTCCCACCCTTCCTCTTCCTCCCACCCTTTCCTACATAAGGAATCATGCATGGAGTCCAGGAATTAGAACACTCATTTTTTAGAATGGCATTTTCAACTCGTCGAGTGCAAAAACAAACAGAAAAAAAAATAAACAATAAAATTACAAAATTTTAAAAGGAGATGATCTGGAGATACTTCCTGGAGGCAAAGTAAAGGTCATCAGTGACTGTAAAAATGGCAAGAGGAGATTTGATAGGGAAACTTGACCAGGCAGTTGCAGGCTTTGGTGGACATGACTCAGACAGTCCAATGAGACACTCCAGGCAGAAGCCACACTCCAAGGTGCCTAGAGTAGGAGAAGATGGGAAAGAAACAGAGCAGATACATACTTTTTATAATAGAATGGTGGCTTGGCTTTATGCTTCTTCAACCTTGGAAGAATATCTTCCCCACACCTATTGCCGTTAATAAGTCAGGAAGGTCTTGGTGTGTCCTCTAGTTTGGGCTCCATCTCCCTCAGTCACAGCCCCTGCCTCCCTCTTTATCTCAGTCTTGTTCCCCAGCTACAAAAGGCTTCCTTTGCCTGGCTCCTGATAAGGAGTCCTGAATACCCAGTATCTATCACGCAAGTCCCACAGAAAAGAAGAGCCATGGAGTATCAGAACGAAAGAAATTGCAAAAGTAAAAACCCTTATTTATATATTTTTATTGGAAGAATTAAATTAAATGATAAATAGAAAGAAAATGGTTTACAAGCTGTAACTATTGGCACTATTCACAGATATACCGATGCAATTAAGTATGTAGAAAATGACAGGCAAACTTAAAGGCAATAATTAGAATAATACTTGAAAAATCTTGACTAAAACGTATTTGTTATTTTTTTCTCATATATGACTTGGGGATTTTTTTCTTACAGAAAATTAAAACTCAGTAATGTAACATAGCCTAATGTATCTATCCCATCATGTAAATACCTAGAAGAGCCAAGTATGGTGAAGAACTCAGAAGGCTGAGTCAGGAGGATCATGGATTTAAGGCTGTCTGAGCTATACAATCAGATCATTTCTGAACAACCGAAAAAGCAATAAAAACAAAACAACAAAGGAAATGCAAGGGAAATATGATATGCAAGTTTAATGGGGTTTAGAAAAAAAAAACCCTTTGGTACATAGAAAAATAGCTTACAGGTAAATTTAAATATCTGCAGCCATTTTATTTATCCTAAATCTTTGACAGCCCAACTGTCCATCAGTTGGTGAGAGGACAAAAGGATCGTGGTGCAGAGGTGCAATCAAATGCCTCAGTTGTGGGCGGTGGACTGTGACAGGCAGCCTGGCCACTGGTCCAGCACAGGCTTAAACCCTGGGTGACCCAGTGGGGGCTAGCCCTGCAAAGGACCGGAAGTTGTTTTGCCATGCTCCTGGACCCCTGGCTCCTTTGTAGCTACAACTCCCACAGCCCTTCCCTCGTATGATAATTAGGCACAGTGTTGTGACCAATCAGCACTTCCTGCTCATAATTCCAAAAATCCTAATACAGCATACCCCTGGAGCAATAAAGCAGAACTGGCTCACTGAAACTATCTCCGGAAGTCCTTCCATCATACTCATAAGACCTCTGAACCTTGCTTCCTGCCTCTGCTTTCTCAGCCCTCATGGGCTATGGCCAACGACCCCCAAGGAGAAGGGAGACCCACATGTTTTGACTTGGGTGACTTGGGGGTGGCTACATGAGCCCAGGAATTTGTCAAAGCACCTCTAAAGATATATTTAAGATTAGTTTGTTTCATTATGTTCAAGCTAAAATTCGATCACCTACATTTTAAAATGAATGTTCTACTTAAGGAGATAGCTACAGGTATACCTTAGGAAAACGTTAATGGTTTCCTTCTACTTGGAAAAGATAAAGTAATTGGCTGCTTTGAGTCAAGCTGAAGGAATAGAACAAATATTTCACCATCAGAGAGGTGGGGGAACTGCTACCATAGGAATCCCACACTAAGCTGGACCACATCCTCCATTCCCTGGGCTGAGAGAGTTTTGTTTACAAAGGTCAGTGTCTACAAAAGTCATCTATAAAACACAGCCACAAAACAGGCAAAAGGGAGAATTAACACCTATGCTTTTATGAGAGACCACTGGGATCTTCAATGACAACAATAATAGTTTTATATATAGTTGTCCCACCAGGAACCCTCATGCCAATCATTTGTGCTGCCCATGTTACTTCAAAATCCTGTCATTACACTGTGCGGAGAAACATGGAACCAACGATGAGTAGCACTCCTTTCCTGAAAAGCTGGACTTAATGATACAGCCAGCAAAGTCCTCCAAATAAATAAGATTTTAAGAAGCAAAAACTGAGGCTTAGAGAATGGCTCAGTCAGTAAACTGTTTGCAATGCAACCATGATGACTTGAGTTTACAGCCCCAGGACACACATGAAACAAGCCAGGTGCGGCAGTACATGCAAGTAATCCCAACACTAGGGACACAGAGATAGGGGAATCTCTAGGGCTTGCTGGCTAGCCAGTCTAGCTAATTTGGCAAGTTCCAAGTTCAGTGAGAGAGCCTGTTTTAAAAACAAAGGTGCAAATGGGCCGGGAAGTTGGCTCAGATGGTAAAGTGATGTTACAGAAGCATTATGACCTGAGTTTGGCAGATTTGCAACCTTTGCCCTACAGAGGGAGGCGGAAGCCAAAGCAATGCTTAAGGTCACTAGCCATCCAGTAAGCTCCAGATTCAGTGACTCTATCTCAGGAAATAAGGGAGGGGACAAGGAGAGCTACTGACTGAGAAAGTCACTCAGTGGTAACCTTTGATATTTGACTTCTACGCACATGTGCAAACAATTATGGACAGGTACCTATATACACATGTATATGCACACAAACATATATGCCTTATTAGCCACAGAAGGATATAAAACGAAGACCTCCGGACAGATTCAGGAAGTATAACCAGAGATATCTGAAGTCATCCAGAGGTATAATCATAAAAGCAGAGAGCTCTGTCTTCATTTACATTGGTTGAAAAATATATCTTGATCAGAATCAACACAGGGGAGGAAGGGTTTATTTGGCTTATAGTTCCATAATACAGCCCCTCATTTCAGGAAGTCATGTCAAGAACTCAATCAGCTAGTCAATATCAGTCAGGAGCAAAGAGATTAAATACCTTCTTGTTTGCTAACTTATTTGAGCATGTACTCAGCTAAATTTTTTCACTCATACAAGGCCCAGCCTAGGGAATTGTACCACCCACAGTGAACTCAATCTTTCTACAAAATTTCTAGATAATTCCGTATGAAGCCTCTCTTTCCAGGGGATTCCAGGTTGTACCAAGACTACAGTTAAAACCATTCATCACAGAGAACATACCAGTTTTCACAGGCTGCTCTCTCTGATACTGGAGGATTCAAAGTTGTACTATGCTGTAGTACAGGAGACACAGCTTTCCTGTCTTGTTGGATGTAGGTTGACCTTTAAAAGGGGCATGCCTTTTAGCTGAGGACAATTCCTAGCAATCTACTTTTAGTTCAGACTTTTCAGTAGCTGAGAAAATGAACCTCTTGGTTCTGAAATAGATATAGTAAAGCCATCTTATTAAACAGTTATTTCTATCAGTGCCAATTCACCTAAGTGTTAGAGCACATCCACGCAGTGTACATAATGATGTTTTAGTCTCTTTCTCAGACTGAATATACCAAAAACTAAAAATAAATCCCTAGAATTATTCTTTTAAAAGCTTCTGCTTTTGTGTGGCTCCCAGGTTTCAGTCTACCCTATTTAATTGGCCTTGGAATACTGAAGTAAAGAAATCAGTGCAAAGGCATGTGAAGACTGGTAATTCCCTAGAGTGTCAGTCTTAGGCAAACAGAGAGTCCCTGGGGATGGACACATCTTCAACCGAGGCAGCAAGGGAGCCACATAGATGAGGCACCCAAAAACATGAGCTTACAATGAACCTGCCATGGCAAAAAGAGCAGACAGAATCCACCACAAAATCCACATAGCCAAGCAATTATGGGTGGGCAACCAAAGAAAGGTGTTCAGATACACAAGACACTAACAATGGGTTTCTAAATTAAAATTATGAGAAAGTGGTCAGAAGCAGAGAGATAAACATATCTGAAAATGTCTTTTTAAACAATGGAAAACAAAAGGACGAGGCTCTAACTTACACATTTCTAGAGAATAGTAATGGGAAAGAATAAAAGCGAGTGTGATTATGTTTGCAGATTTTCACAAATGACAAAACAATGAATCCGACAATTCACAGAATTTACAGATTTCAAATAGGGCTGGTGAGACAGTCCAGTGAATTAAAGTGCTTGCTGACAAGTTGAAGACCTCAATTCCATCTCTGACCTTATGGGACCATAAGCTGGAAGGAAAGAATAAACTCCTGAGCCATGTACAACCTTTGTAAATGAAGCACCTTTCCCAGGCTCCTCAACTTTGTCCCAAGCTCTTAAAGCCACTAAACAACACTGTATAGTTGTATAGGATTATAACACTATTATATAGTGTATAGGATTATAGTAATGTCATCAAATTGAATCTGTTCTTGTATATCAGAGTACCGCCTAGCAACTGTTCTTTAACTGTATTCATTCCCCTCATTCTATTTTGCTGTTCAATATTTGAGGCCTCTTTCCTCCACCATGTTAACCATTACAACTGTGGACTGGCCTCTAGTATAGCTGTTACCAATCCCCTCCAGTCTTGGGGAATGTCTTAGTCAGGGTTTGTATTCCTGCACAAAACATCATGACCAAGAAGCAAGTTGGGAAGGAAAGGGTTTATTCAGCTTACACTTCCACACCGCTGTTCATCACTAAAGGAAGTCAGGACTGGAACTCAAGCAGGTCAGGAAGCAGGAGATGACGCAGAGGCCATGGAGGGATGTTACTTACAGGCTTGCTTCTCCTGGCTTGCTCAGCCTGCTTTCTTATAGAGCCCAAGACTACCAGCCCAGGGATGGCACCACCCACAAGGGGCCCTCCCCCCTTGATCACTAATTGAGAAAATGCCTTACAGCTGGATCTCATGGAGGCATTTTCTCAACTGAAGCTCCTATCTCTTTGTTAACTCCAGCTGTGTCAAGTTGACACACAAAACTAGCCAGTGCAGGGAATAATTCTATTTTGAGGAGCCAAGTTATTTAAAACTGGTTTCACATTAGGCAAATGCATCCCATATGAAATCATGACTTCTTTAAAATGCCTTAGATCTATCAATTCTATAGGACACCATCCTATCTTGTTATAGCCTTGTTTTTGTTCCGTACTATTACCAGACATATGCTGTATGACTACTGCGAAAGCTGATGGTGATCTCATAACCCCAGGCTGCCTCTCCTCTAACTCTGGCAGTGCAGTTGGTTTTAGATTAACTCTTTCTTTTGAATGGGACTATATTATCAGATTGTCCTCCTGCTTTTTCAGCTTTTCTCTGACCCGACTACCTTCTGGCACAGCCTCTTTCCCTCTTTCCTCCATTGGTAAACGCCCACAGTCACCAGGACTCACATTTGGTTCTCTCTTTTCCAGTGCTCTTTGCTTCCCAAGACCTTCTGTCTCCACCTACAACCTCTCCAGTTGCACACCCAACTCTATAACCCTTTCAGTAGTGAGAGAGTAGAGTGACCCCTTTTGTTTTACCATGTCAGTCATGTTTGTTTGTTTCTCAGTCTACTCCATCTCCAACTGCTCATCAATTCTTCCAACCTTTTTTGAAAAAGGATATACGAAGAAGAAAAGTTAAAACAGAAAATACCCACTGGGAACAAAGTGGGAGATAGCCCAGTGATAGCAGCCACAATAAACATATGCAGGTCTCTTGAAAAATGAAAATAACCATTCCTTTGTCCCCTGCCATTTCCTCTATGAAGTTTGAAATCTAATTTCCCATTTTTTTTTATTGAGTCCCAAATTTGGGTGCCACTTGTAGTTGATCTTTGCTGCTGTGTGGGTTTTTCTTTTCCCAGCCTTTATCCCCAGGTTTTACCCTCTATCATTAGATAAGAGAGAAAGGATATTGGGGGAAGAAAGATAGAGATCCTTGAATCTAATTTCTTCTTGTTTTTTCTTTAACCATGACTATTAACAAATTTCATCCAGCCTCCTAAAAAACCAACAATCATCAATCCCACATCTCAAGGCCCTCTGAAAAGTCCCCAGAATCCCAAACATCGCACAATTGCAGAAACTATTTGCAGCTGGAAAAAATCACATCCTTGTTAGAGCATGAAGCAAATCATAGTCAGCTGCTGTGTACAATCTGAAGCAGCCCCATATTCTTCATACCTGAAATTAAAATAAAAACATATTCTTATAGTAGTTTGTGTGTTTTTAAAAGAAACCAAAATTCCAGAACTCTCACTAAAATGAACAAATTATTATCTTGGATAAGGAGAGTATCCAAGAAGCATTCAAACAGTAAATTAATCAAATAATGGATAACACACAATGCCATGACCTGAATGTGTGCCTCCTCCTCAATTCCTCTGCTAAAACGTTACCATAAGTGTGATGACATTGGCTGCTGGAACTGTGAGGAGGTTATTAGTTTGATGAGGTCAGGATGGTGGCATCTTCATAAATGGGGCTTATAACCTTATGAACATGGATCCCTTGCCCCTTTTGCTATGTAAAGACACAGCTAGAGGTACTATCCATGGTCCAGAACACAAACCCTCATTAGACACTGAATCTTCACATGGTCTGGGGGCTTCATCTTGGACTTGCAGCCTCTAGGCCTGAGACGTAAAATTTTGTCAATTATAAAGCACCTGGCCTGAGCCATTCTTTTAAATAACTATTGATGTAAAGATTTCTTAAAATGAAGGAGTAGGCATACAGCCCTAGATGTATTCACTTTGTGTCATAGGTTAACACTAATTACAAAAGCATCTTCTTACAGCAGGTAGGCCCTGTGTAGTAGAGTTTCTTTAGCTATTCTGGGTAAACTTACTGTATAGTACCCTTGATATTTCACCTAAAGATTCCTGCGGTGGCACCTACACAGAGAGACAGCCAGATTGAGCAAGATCATCTCATTTTTACAAAGACAAGCAGCTTTGAATTCCAAGCCTAGAGGATCTCAAACTTAGGTAACACCCACAACAGCTTCCCATGTGGTCCCAAATATGAGAAGCCCTTCTCTTCATCAGGGGTGATGCTATGGTAGAGGCTGGTGACTGCACTGGATCCAGCATACAGGACACAATGCATTATCCAGAATCATTGCTGTTATTTATGAATGATCCTAGCCTGTTCCATTTTTAATATAGCAACTGCATTTCAAAGCTGGAAGGTTTTGTCCCAACTTTCTCTACGAGGCACAAACAGATTGCAGGAAATTCAAACACTTCTGCAGAGCAGAGGAATGACTGGCAAGAGGAAGGGACAGCCTATAGAAAAGGAGGAAAGCTATGGCACTATTTTAGAGAAGATGAATATCAAAAGAACACACAAAACTTAAACATCAGAGCAGCAATTACGAGATCAATAAATGTTCAAACAAACTCAATAGATACTTTTCAAAAGGAGTACAAATAGGCACTAAATATGCGAAGGAAATGGTAAGCATCTTTAGCCATCAAGGGACTGTAAATCAAACTACAGTGAGAGTCCCTCTGTTCTCAGTCAGAACACTATCACCAAGAAAGCATAAAACAAATGCTGACAAGAATATGGGGGGAAAGAACATCCCTACACTTCTGGTAGGAATGTAAGCTGGTAAATCCACTATACAGAAGCTCACTAAAATCTAAGAATAGCAGACTCAACGAACCCAGATGTATGACTCCTGGGTATGTATTTAGTGGAATTAGGGTCAGCATGCAACAGAGAGAAGCCTGCACACTCATGAACCACAGTACTCTCCATGTCAGCCTATTTGTTCATTGATGAATAAACAGAGAAAAATATAATGTAAATACACTATTATTAAACCCTTAAGAGGAATGGAACCCCTCCCTTTGGCATAAAATGCACCCATTAAGCAAAATAAAACAGACTCAGAGATCCATGTGTGTTCTCTTGTAGGTGGAGTCTAAGATGAAAGAAGACCATTGAAGGAGAAGAGGAGCCCTAAAGGAGGAAAATGAGGACCAAAGGGAAAGAGGAATGAGAGCAGGGAGGGTGGATACAGTCAAGAAATACAACATGCTTATATGAAAACACTAACGAAGGTCATTATTTCATACTTAATACATGCTAACTTAAAAAGACACAGAGACAACCCTCCCTGAAAATCCAGTACAACACAGGAGCTTGGTCTAGAATGTAAGCTGCCAAAGGGACCCTTCCTAACCGTTGCCTCCTAGGGATTTACTAAGGAACTGTGCTACGGAACCCCCAAATTCAGCAAATGTAAAATAGATTTCCTTCCCCAGCCCCCACCTTTCTTCTTCTGTTCTTTTGTTGCAGTGAATAGCCCCCTCCACCTACATGATCCAGATCCCGGCTGTCAGTCTTCCCCTTGGAACCACCCATTCCTAACCACATCCCACCGGCCAGCCTGCTCTCACACCTCTTTACCCCATCTTTCCTCACACTCTGCTTTGTTTCCTGATTTCTCCTCTAAACAAATTCCTCTTTGAGTGTCCTCTCTCCCTACATCTTCTCGACTACTATCAGGTGAACAATCAGGTGACCTTGTTCCACGTGACAGAAGAAAGCCACATCCATTTTTTCCCCTCGCTAAATTCTGCAGAGCCTTTCCTCACCCAATTGGAATTCCAGATTGATGAAAATGGGTTTTGATTATCTGACTCTGCCCATACCATTTATTGGTCACTTCTATAAGACCAAACTAGTGGAGTGGCAAAGTTACCAGGATTCCTGGCTCTTTGTTCATTAGCAGCAGGCCCTCTCCAGGAATGCCTATCCATGGGGATTTCATACTGGTTGGTTCACTGAGCTTTCAGCAACTGTTTCTCTGGCCACCTTGTCCAGGAAGGAAGTGGCCTCACCATTCCATAGCACAGAGCGATCTATATTCAGCTTGCGCCTCTGTCTTGCTTGGCATCTGCCACACAATATTGAAACATTTATTAAAATAATTTTCTGTAGTGCAATTTTTTTTTGCATCTTGTTCTTCCCAGCAACTGAGATGATTAGGAAGCACCTCAGCATCTAGATAGACATATGTCCCGCATGGTTTTAGGCCTTTCATATATGTTTCCTTATTTATGTAAAATGTCATTTACCTGCTGGGCAAGCTCTGTTATTCTGCGTGTGGGAAGAACAGGAATCAGGAAGGAAGAGAAAATGGGTCTCAGCCACTGCCTCCCGACTGCAAGAAGATCCCTGATGCCTCCCACATTCCTGAATTTCAACGTGGGCTGAGGTGGAAAAGGGGGAACAAACAGTTGAAATGAAAATGGTGAAGTTAATTAATTGCAAGCTTGCTTGTAGGACCAGCACGTTTATTTAATCAGTTGCCTAGTAACCTGCCTGGGTATGATGTGAATCTGATCAGCCTGCCTCAGGGACAACCGATGGGCCGTTCTTTCGACCAGCATTTTTTGCCTGTATTCTTATGCTTTGGGGCCTCAGAAGTCTAAATTCCCCTTCTGCCCACGAGCAGGGTGCTTGTGAAATGGAAACAAACACCCACCCATCACTGTTGTCTCTGCTTTCACAGTCTCTCCACCGACCCCACAGCCAAGGAAGAAGGTCTCTGCAAGAATGTGACCTTTCTGGTGCATTTGAGGTTAAAAAAAAAAAAAAATCACCCACATCATTTTTCTTCCTGGAGCGACCCATGCTCTCAGACCTGTTATCCTATATGCATCATATGCACCTAGTAGGTTTCCACAAAACATAAGGAGTTAGGTCTTCTGCCTATGGCAGATTAAGGAAAGTGAAATAAACGGGGCTTCCGGCTGTTGGCTTCAGTCACGTGAGTTGCTTAATGGCCTTAGACAGAGAGAGAGTAGATGCTGTTTGATCACGTATGGCCAGCCCAAGATAAACTGCTCACTGTTGTTTTCTGGAGAGAAAGAGGAGTCAGACAACAGCAGGCTCCTGAACACTCAACACTCTGGCTCTGGATTTATTGGAGAATTTGAAGACAAGAATTTGCCTGTAGGTTCCCACCTCCCTTCTGCTGTTTCCCTGGCTGGTTATTTTGAAAGTCCACTGCACCCCCCAGCCCCACCCAGTCTTTGTTTCCTCTCCCGGTTTTGAAGCCAAATAAAGAAGAAACATTAATGAAATTAAGCCTGTGTTTCTTCTTTAATAATCACATTTCTATACTATTATATGGTAGGAAATCTTTTTCCTCTATTCATCAGTCTCTATGGATAAAAGAGTCCATCCTCCATAAAGAAATCTCATCAGATATCTTTAGAAACCCTCCATCAGAGAGATGCTCTGCCCTCGTGCTGTGCAAAGCTCATCTAATTAAGACAGGATCTGCTAAATTGAATAGCCTGCTATGAATTTTTACAGACATCTGGTATCTGGAAGTTGGAACAGCTCTGACATATAAAATTCACATTGTCCAGATGACCAATATCAGGGTCAAATATTTCTTTCTTCTTTTGGGAACTGAGATTGTTTGGGCAAGATGCTCCTGCCAGACTGTGATGTCCTACAGGTAAATGCCATGGCAGGAAGCTCTGGGATGGAAGAGCCTGCATTTCAGCTTCCCATCTGCATAGTAAAAACAGCCACGCTTCAAGGTACACATGGGGCTTCGTGTACATACAACCTGCACTCAGATGAGCAAGCCCCACATTTGCTGTAGGACACTCTTTCTGACCACTGTCGTTTTAAGTGAGGGGACTCAGGTTTTAAATTTTATACTGTTATGTACCAAGTCCTATATCCATAAAAGTCTTTGCATGGTGTTCATTGTACACTAGACACAAAAGACAGTTGAAGTTTCTGCTCACTGTCTTTTCCTTCAGATGAAATTGTACAGATAGAAGATTTGTCACCTCTTTCTAAAGACACCAATTTCCTAACCAGTGGTCCTATGTGAGCATTCCTGGCTCTCCCTCCCAAACAAGGCCTTACCAAATTGTGTGGAATAAGCAATCATAAATATATATGTATATTAAATATACATATATTATATGTGTATATATACATAACATATATTATATATACATATATATATTATGTGTGTGTGTATGTATGTGTGCATGTTCAATTTAGTATATACCTATAAGTTTGTACATGTATAAAAATGACCAATTGTCCAGAAATGACTGATTCCAAAATGTAGGACAGTTAATAGAGGTTGGATTATGGAAGAGAAGTCATTTTTCACCTCACTTTATTCATTGGTTTTGTTTCCTATGGTGTGACTATTCCACTGCATATATGCATGCGCATATAGATGTCACACAGGCCTATAAACCTGACTTTGTGACCTCAGTCACCTACCAACACATCTGGACGATGACACAACATGCACAATGTGCATCCGTGCCAAGCTTTGACCTTGCTATCTGAAAGGTGAAAGAACAGAGATCAGCTTCTCCTAAATACCACACCGTGTTGCCACACAGTGTCACCACACCGTGTCCAGTGTTCAGAATCACAGGAGCCACTCCAGACCGGGCACTTAATGAGGTCACTGGGGGTTTTCTTTGACTCCCTTTGTGTTCTGTGGGAGGAATTCATACCAATGTTCTCCTAGCAGAGACTCCCCACCCCACAGAGCCTCTCGCGGAACCAGAGAGCATGTATATACACAGTCAACTTTCCTTGTCCAGAAAGAACTAGGAAAGATGGAGAGACCCATTACAAATGTGTGACCTGACAATACTTTGCTCTGAGGCTGCTAAAAAACAGTCTAAGAGGCTTTGAAGAGAAAAGTAGAATTAAAACAAAGAAATTTTTTTAAAGTGTCTGATGGAGCAACCCCCCATACACATTAGACCTCAGCATAAGTGACCTTGCACAGTGACACATAAGACATCCCCTCTCTTGTCAGCCTAGGTAACCACCATGTTTAATAATTAAGCATGTGGTGTGAGTTCGTGCTCAGCACTTCTGCTGAGTTCTCTGCAGCACCCAGGGGTGACGAGTGGACAAAGGCCAGGCTGACTAGCCAGTTCTGAAGATCTGAATGGGGAAAAAAAAATGCAGTTCCTTTCATCCAAGCAGTCTGGTGCCCTGTAACAGAATCCAAGATATTTCCTAAGAAGAGGGATACAATTCCTCCGGTATTGTTTTAGTCCATTGCATGGGGCAGCTGGGTATTTAACACAAACAAGAAAATGAAAAGAGAGAAGAGGGTTGTTTCTGCTGCTGGCTGCCATGCAAGCTCGTGTTTTTTCTGATTCTTCTGCTCAACACACAATACTGCCTAGGATACTGGCCTATTCAAGTCCTCTGTCCCATACCACTGTTCAGCTCTGGTCTGTAGGGGACCAGACACAATCTCAGTGCCCTAGAAAAGAGCCGCAGAAGGTCAGAAGATCACCATGTGCACAGAGGCTCCTGTGACCATCAGTGGATACAGGATAAAGATGCAGGTTGCCTGCTGACTACCCCAATCTCTCCCAGCTGTGCTTCCTGGTGTTTTGGTCCTCCTTATTTCCCAAAGCATCCAGGTTAGGGCATCCACTCTGCTGCTGTGGCTGGCAGGTTCTGGATCAGCTGTGCTCTCATAAACATTATTGTCTGTATGTCACTGCCGACACCTGGCAGCAGGCAAATGTTTTGTGCTTTGCTTGGCTCACTGTCAGTTTGTCCTTCCCAGCCAAGCCTGGAACACAGAAAAGGCACCATGGGTATGTTTAAATGAATAAATCAAGACAGTGATTGGTATTATCCCCCTCCGTGCTAAGTGGCCCAGGGTACTTTTAACTCTAGGCCCCATCTGTTTCAGCCTGTCCCTTACTGCCACTTGCTCCCTCATAAGCAGGCATAATTGCATTGACATAGGCCACACAGGAGGCATAGTGTTAACAATGAAGAATGTGGATCCAGGAGCCAGATCCTTGGGATGGGATCCCTGTGTTCCACTTATTTAATCTTTCTATGCTTCTATTTCCTCATCAGTAAAATGGAGATTATGAAAGTTCCTAAATCATGTGCTGTAATAGAGATAAAGCAGTTGCTATATTGAGACTCTTGCTTGGTGTTAAACACTAGTGTTCAATACCTGGCATTTGCATGTCTACTGAATACATTGCTGTTTCTAATTCCTGAGGGACGCTTTACTCCTAGAGTGAACTTGTGTGTGCTGGCAAGATACATCAGAAGCCTTATGAGGAACTGCAAAGCCACCGTTGGATTCAAGTTCCTAGAACTCTGGCATCTGATGATGTCACCCAGGACTGCCAATAAGGAAAGGTATGCAGTCCGTTTCTGCTATTTACCCACACACTTGTGAGTTTTGTAATCTACCAGGTTCCAAAGACTCAAGGAAACAGGTCACCAGGTGCTTTAGTCAGGGTTTCTATGCCTGCACAAAACATCATGACCAAGAAGCAAATTGGGGAGAAAAGGGTTTATTTAGCTTCCACTTCCACACTGCTGTTTATCACCAAAGGAAGCCAGGACTGGAACTCAAGCAGGTCAGGAAGCAGGAGTTGATGCAGAGGCCTTGGGGGAATGTTACTTACTGGTTTGCTTCTCCTGGCTTGCTCAGCTTGCTCTTTTATAGATCCCAAGACTACCAGCCCACAGATGGCACCACCCACAAGGAGCCCTCCCCCCTTGATCACTAATTGAGAAAATGCCTTACAGCTGGATCTCATGGAAGCATTTTCTCAACTGAAACTCCTTTCTCTGTGATAACTCCAGCTTGTGTCAAGTTGACACACAAAACCAACCAGTACAGCAGGGTAGCAAACTTGAATGACTACTCTAAAACGAATGTTTATGTGTGTGACTAATATTATGCTAAGTCCTGAAACATAAGAACCAGTAGAACAGTCACCACATGCAAGATGTTTAGAAACCAGAAGTCATGGGCCTGAAAATTGTAAGTTAAAATCGATGTACAGTAATAGAGGGTAAAACACCAAACAACGAGACCACAAAGAGGTGGCAGCTGAGGTGGCCCAGCATGGGACCCAATTCTCCCATGTGGTACAAACAACCAGACCAAAGGGTAAAATCTGTTAAGGATTCAGACACTGAGCAAGAATCAACATTATATCTTGCTTTCTGAGAGAAGGCAAATGAGCAAGATTCTATTGGCCACCTTGGCCTGATGCCACCAGACAGATACAAGCCAAAGCACATGGAAAAGCAGCCTAGACCCTGATGCTATCACTGAATGATGCAAGTAAAGGCTAGAGATGACATACACTAAGGCAGTTAAAACTGGAGAGCTGAGCACCCAACAGAAGGGAACTCCACAGAGGGAAAGCTGGGGTCTGCCAAGGCTGGCCTCGGATGCTCGGTTGAATGCTATTTTGTTTACAAATTATAAAATATGCTCAAAGACATAACAGAAAATATAAATGTGGTAGGTAAAAGAAAGCACCCAAATTGAATTTCTAGAAAAAGAAGCAAAATGTCTAGACTGAAAATTCTTCAGGTCAGATTACAACATATCTTTAATTAATCAGTCATCCTTCAAATAATATCATATCCCTTCACAGGGAGAGTGTGATAGCAATGTGTGTCCATGAGGCCCATGTGTGCTTAGTTAGAGTCTACGCCTCTATGTCAACAAGGCCTTTTGCTTTTACGAATCTAACAGTTTTATTTATTTATTTATTATTTTTTATTTTATTTTATTTTGGTTTTTCAAGACAGGGTTTCTCTGTGTAGCCCTGGCTGTCCTGGAACTCACTTCGTAGACCAGGCTGTTCTCGAACTCAGAAATCCACCTGCCTCTGCCTCCCAAGTGCTGGGATTAAAGGCATGCGCCACCACTGCCCGGCTAGTTTTTTTAATTATAAACAATAAAATAAATTATATATATATATATATACACACACACACACACACACTATCTGGGACAATAGTCATTTTTTTTTTGGTAGATACTCTTTTGTGATTTGTTTTACTAGGGAGATATGAGCAAATATTTATTCACTGCAGATGCAGCATTAATAAAAAAAAAAAGATTCCTCCTGAGTTGGGAAGCCATTGAGTTTATTGGTGCTGCTTATAGAAACATGAGATTACTTACAGGGACATGGTGACATAAAGGGACCCTTATTCCCTAGTAGCCCACTCCAGCATGGGTGACAATTTATGAAACCTGTGTTTCTAAATTTGTGTTTCAAATTCTGTGTTTCAGAATTTGCAGGCAGTCCTACTGCAGAGTCTCTTCCCTACAATTGCCTCCTGCTTTTGTGAGGGTGGGAAGAGGATGTGTGAGTCTTGTAACTCCATAAGTTTCCTGAGTCTCCTCAGCCTCTCTCATTCATTCAGAAGAGAACTTTGAATTGGGAGAAAATAGCCACACAACAAATGCATAAATCCATATAGAATAAGGTCTGCAATGCTTGTACACATGTTTTTCTTAATGCTCCTTTTGGTGTGTGTCTATGGTGAATCCTCACTGTTAGCATTCTGTCTAAACTCCACCTCACAGTTACCTGGCAACAGCCAGGTATGCTCCTTTCCACAGTTACCTGGCAACAGCCAGGTATGCTCCTTCCCACAGTTACCTGGCAACAGCCAGGTAGACCTGACCCACTATAAAAGCGGCTGCTTGCCCCCTCCTCTCTCTCTTGCTCCCTCTTGCCCTCTTGCTCCCCCTCTGTCCCCATTTCCCCCCCTCCACATGCTCATGGCCGGCCTCTATTCTTCTCCTCTACTTCTCTCTCTCTCTCTGCCTTTCTCTGCCTCTACTACTCTCTTTACTCCCATGCCCTGAATAAACTCTATTCTATACTATACCATCATGTGGCTGGTCCTGCAGGGGGACGGGATGTCTTGGCATGAGCACACTGAGATATCTCCTTTCCCCATACCTCACCACACCCCCATAGAACACATCACTCATAGGTACAGTTGGTCCTGAGGTCTTTTTAAAAGGTGTTCTTTTCATGAATAAATTATGAGTCAGGTCTGGGGATTTACTTATTGGAGGAGTGCTTACCTGAAACTCACAGGCCTGGATTCCATTTCTAATATCACAAAACAAAGAGAATATATATATTCTTTGAGAATATATATATTCATATATATTCATATATATATATATATATCACATATATTTATGACTTTAAAATTATGGGCCAATCACTTTGATCTCCAGCCTTTTAAAGATACCCTTTCATTGCATAACAGCCTACATGATTCTAGACAAGAAGACACCACCATGGTTTTCTATACAAAGTGCATCTTTCAACTCTGGCTGTTTTTTGTTTGTTTGTTTGTTTGTTTAGTTTAGTTTTGTTTTAAAGCTGTTTTTGTACACAGTTTTCTGAAAGACAATTCTCATGTACCTTTTGTATTTTTTCTTATGTTCCTCTCTTAGGGTGGATTGAATTTTCTAGATCTGTAGCTGATTTGCTCTCATCAACTAGAGTTACTTTCTCAGACATCATTTCACATATTCTTCTACATTCATTCTATTCCCACACCACACCTCCCATCCTCCTCAGCACATTGATTTTTAATAGTATCTATTTCTATTCCTACAGAGTCTCTGATGTTCTCTTCTATAGTGTCTGCGGCATTCAGTAGTTCATTGGATATTATTTAAACAGGGGTATTCATTACTAGAATAAGCCTTAAAGGAAAACTGTAACTGGCATTAGGAAGACACTGCTTCAAACAAAAGACAGCATTGTCTGTTCCAGTGCATATGAAACAGTTACCAAAATAGATCTTAAAGTACAACAGAGTGGAGATTAAAAACAGACAAATCTTGTCACTCACCCATACTGAAACTAAAGTACAAATAATACAAGACATATTTCTGAAAAGTCCCAAAATATGGGAAATTTTTCAAAATTTCAACAAATAAATTGAGAAATATTTTTACTCAATAAAAATGGACAAACACTATGTCAAAATCTTTGGATAATTGCTAGTAAAGTGTTTGTGGGGAAATTTATTTCATTAAATCCCTCCATTAGAAAAATTTCAAAATCTCTGATGTCAATTATTTAAGGTTATACATAAAGAAAGAAAGGCAATTGAAACACAAAGTAGAAGAGAAGAAGAAGATACAAGTATAAAACAATATAATAAAATATTAAGAAAAATCTTTAGCATAAAAAGTTTTGTTTTCTAAAGATCATTTGAAGTGAAAGTTTCTGGTTGTGTCATGTGATGCAGATGACTCACGTGATGTTTTGCTGAGGCAGGACCCATGAGAGGACAGGAGACGTTTGGAAAGAGTGTAAATAGGACTCAACGGACAGTGATGCAGTGCTTGCATAGCTAGTGTTGTTGGTCTTGCATCTTCACTGATCTGTACTTTGTTGAGAGAGGCATGACCGAGAACTTCTGGTGTCTGTGGCTGATCCTGGTTGTTCCTGCTGACTCATGCTCATTTGGCAGAAGCTAGGTGGTTTCTGCTGGATTATGACACTACTGAACTAGACTGCTAGTATCTTTACAAACGGAGATAGGAATCACCTCAAATAACTACTTCTAAACAGGTTCACATCCCCTTGTCCTATTAAAAGTAAGTTTAAAAAAATATAAGCCTACAATCATTAAAAGAGACTTGCAATGAATGATTAACAAAAAAAGAAACAATTTATCAATATAAATAGAAATAAAGATATTGTGATAGTTTCTCTACATGAATAAGAGAATGTTATGAATCATTAATTAGAATGAAAGGATACTATGTACAATTTAATGTCAGTGTTTTTGAGAAGTTGGGTCAAATAGACCCACATTCCTGAAAAAAAAAACAAAGTGCATTCAAAAAGATATAGACAAGCTGAGTAATCCTATCTGTTGAAGACATTGAACTTATGGATAGATTTTTTTTCTCAAAAGAACTTCTGGATCTAGGTGACTTCCTTAGTGATTACTAACAAAGAAGCAATGAACTGATTTCACACATACTTTCTCGAAAGCAGAAAAGACAAGAACACATTCTAATCCACTCTACTTCAGGGAGAGCACATTCTTGTAATTAGAAACTGGAGAAATTATAAAATAAATAAATAAAATTAAATTACAATACCAAAGAGCCACCGTAACAAACATACTCAACTAAAAAAAAAAAAAAAAATTGACGTGGATCTGGTTGCCCAAAACATAACTACAGCACTCAATGGAGTGAAGCAGGAGGATCTTGAATTCAAGTCTAGCCAGAGCTACAGAGTGAGACACTGTTTCATTGTTGTATTAATGTCTAATAATTTGAATTATAGAGTAAATGAAGAATTTAAATAATAAGATAAATTGGGGTTTATATAAGAAATCAACTGAAAGGTTAGCTTTGTTTTTTTAATCAACCCATGTCTGATTTATGAATGGCTGAAGAAATATTTGTTTCTATAGATGCAGTAAAAGAAGAAAGAGGCTGTATCTTGGTGGCAATGACTACGATTCATTTCTAGAACAACCAATATATTGAATAAACATCAATGCCCATTCATATTAAAAGTATCAGTAAAGCAGTACAGGGAAGCCTTCCTCAATCTAAAAAAGGGGCATTTATAAAACTCATACACTTGACAGTATGCTAAATGGAGGAAGTGTAGATTCTTCCCTGAAACTGGGTACAAGGTCATTTTCCGCTTTCACTACATGTATTGAACACTGTGCTGAGGGACCTAGTCAGTGTATACAGCAAGAAAAATAAATAAGAGGTATTAAATTGGAACGAAAGAAAGATGGTAGCTAATAAGCAAATTTTCAAGAACACAAGGTCAAAATTTCAATATAAATCTGTGATTCCATTTCAATGTCAATAACACAGAATTAAAAATACAAATAAAGAAAACTATGAAACGATGGAAAATATAAAATGGGATGAACTGAACAACGCATGAGCAAATGCCTTAACTTGTAAATTAAAAGTCATTGTTGTGAGTCACACAAAAATATCTAAGCAAATGTATCCTACTTATGGCTATGAAGGCTCAAATGTATTAAGATTTTTTTTCTAAAATTGAAATATAGTCTCAATAGAAAATTAAAAATTTTAATACTATAATTTTTAGTTCTTTGAGAATTTTAGATTTGAGAATGTGTTTTGGTCATCGTCAGTTCCCGCTCATCCATGTAACACATCCCCGATATACACCCCACTCCTCTCAACATAATATCCTATTCTGTATCTATTTTGAATAACTTACTGAGTCTACTTTTTGCTATTCATATAAACATGGGTGTGGGGACATCAACTGGAGCATGGCTGATCTACCAGGGACCACACCATTAATTAAAACATATTCTTCCTACCCGAGAAGCCATCAACTGACAATATCCCTCATCTCTAGTTGGGGGGATACTCACTCGGTCTCTCCCCAGATCTTAGTAGAAACGTCGATTGATCATTCTTGCACAGATCTTATGAAAGCAGGCACAGCTAGCGTGAGTTCGTGAGTTGGGCAATCCTGTCATGTCTAGAAGATACTGTTTTGTTTGGACACTTCCTCACACCTGGCTGTTACAATCATTACATCCCGTCTTTCCTGATGATACCTGAGTCTTGTTTAGAGCTTCATCAAAATTCTAAAACCATTATTTTAAAAACTTTAGAAGTCAAGATTTTGATTCTAAAGAGTATAAAGAAGTATAAAGAATCTAAACGATTCATCAAGATTTGGACAATAAAACTAAAACCATACTTCCAACAGTACCTTATTTTATAATACATTTTAGGACAGTTTGTTCCTGGTAAAATTTACAAATATATATAGATCTATATTGTAAAATAAAAATCCAGTAATGAACCTAAAAATATATGGCTAATTTTGACAAAAATGATTCAGTGAGTGATATAATTCAATAGCATAGGGGTAATTTTCTTCAACAGATTTTGTCAAGACAATTAGATGACCAGGAGTGAGCCAGCCTCCAAGAGATCCCTGGTGACATTTGTTTGTTTGTTAATTAGTTATTTTTGAGGTCTTTATGTAGATTCATCTCACTTACTAGGAGCTGATTTATACAAGCATCAGAATATGGTGGACAGAAGGTAGAGAATGTCCAGGAAGAAGTGATCCTCAGAGTATGATATTAGATCATTCTTATTCCTCTTCTCAAAATATTTGAATAACTTCTTATTTTGCCCAATGAATCAGGGTCTGCCTTGGCCTGACAAAAATGTTTTTTGACTAGCTCTCTGACCTCATCCCACCCTTGCCTCCCTTACTCGCTTGCCACATGGACTTCACCCTTTCTCAAAATCTTCCTTGACCTTCATAACTCAGACTTGTCATCTAACAGGCATAAGGTCCCAAAAATCTGTTTCCCTAAAATGATATTATATATTCCTTAAAACAGGATACATATATAGTCTGTGCATTGTATCATCTATCTTTGGTTTCACTCAGTCAAGTGATAGACTTATTATTGATTATATTGGGCACATGAAACTGTCTACCATGGGGCTGAGGAGATGTCTCAGTTGATAAAGTAATTTCTTTGCAAGCATTGGGGATGGAGTTTGTAACCTCCGTATCCATGCAAAACCTGGATGGATATGGTAGCCCACCTATAATTCCAATCCCTAGGACAAGCTGCATAGCTATACTTGCCAGATTGATGTGATCCAGATGTAGCAATTGACCCTGACACAGTACAGAAGGTGAAACATGATGCAGGAAGATACTGACATCACCTTCTGGCCTCTATGCATAGGTGTCTCCACATATGTGAACACACATAAACATATACATGTACATGCAAAAACTGACTAGCACAAGTGATGGAATGCAAGCACGTTAGAAGTTAAAGACAGAGGGTAGTGAGGTCTTTGAGCCAATTTATTTCTTTGCTCTGTTGTCTTCCCCCACTAGTTGGGGAATATTATTCAGCATGAAGCACTTGATGCTATCCCAATAGTATCAACCCTCACATGTCTGTATGGCTGACAAAGTCTTTCTTCTCAGCGCTCTTAATCTCAGTTCCATAAAGTTATTTTTCTATCCCCACAAACCATTACTGCATAATGTGTTTCCCCAACTCTCAAATCATGTACTTCCCCATTAGCTCAAAAGGCTGTAGGCTAAAGACAAAACCACACCTCCATGTTCCTACATATAGAATTTCTGTGGTTTAAAAGCCTCAGTGAGGAGATGTCTGAGAATAACCTCTCAGCAGGAACAAGACTGGTACTGGGCCACATCCTCTGAGAGCCCCGAGGGATGGGTTTCCTTCCCAATCTCTGACTCTCTCCTTCAAAGAAACCCGTTTTTAAGATTCTCGACTTTCACGTCAGTTGCAGAAATCTCCGACAGACGAGAAGAGAAACCATCTTTCTGGCTATGATGTACTGTGATGTTTACCATTTTGAAAGAGTCCCTTCTTAGTCAGCTGCACAGTAAATCACCCATCTGCTTCACTCAAATCATGTCTCATAAGAAAAGACTCCTGGAGATGTAGAGGCAATTCTGTCACTCCCAGGTGACGAGCCGGCACAGGGTGATTTATCTCCACCATGCACCAGTATGAAGAGCTGGTGCTGTGCTTTTCAATATGACAAAAAAACAAAACAAAAACAGGGAGAAAGTTACAGGTTTGGCTTGTGAATTCATCAAGTGCTGACTTCATGAAATGTTAATGAACAGATCCAAGCAGGGACTGGGTATAACTCATCAGGCAAACCAAAATGCATTTAAGGCAACATGAAGCCAAAGTGGGGAAAAAGCCCTAAATCTATATAGTCTAAAAATGAAAGTCAGGGCAGGCAAAATAAATAGCATCATTTCATATCCATGCCTATTTGTAGATACAGAGAGTGATATAAGGAGACACAGACGGGGCATCACTCAGAGACAGCATATAACGCTGTACTACAGACCTTTCTGCAAGGAGAATATCCTAATTTCATAAAACGCCCTGACAGAGATTAACTTTAAAGGGACAAGGTTATTCAGCTTACAGTTCTTGCCTGAAGTCCTCCACCATGCAAAAGCTGCGGTGAGAACGTGAAGCGGCTGGCTATGGTCCACAGTGAAGAGCAGAGAGAAATGACTATGTACAGACTTAGACCTTAGCCAGCTGCCTCTACTGACATCATCAGGGGCTAACACTGGGGGATGGCACTGCCTACTCTTGGCTTTCCACAGCAATTAACTCAATCAAAACACCCCCTACAGATATGCTTACCAGCCCGCCTTACCTAAACAATTGGAGAGTCTCTTCCCAGGTGATTCCAGTCTGTCAAGTTGACAATTAAAACTGACCATCCCTGAAGCCAAAAACTGTCCTTGGATTGGCTTAAACAAAGGAAAGAGATGCTGTGCTCCAGGCTTAAGGTGGAAATTCCTTAAACAAAATTTTTTTCTAAAATCTGTGACAGGTTGGAGGGGCCTTGTGTGTGTGTCTGTCTGTCTGTCTGTGTCTCTCTCTCTCTCTCTCTGTGTATCTGTCTGTCTGTCTCTGTGTGTGTGTGTGTTTCCTGGACAAAGCTGCTTTTCTTATGCTAATAGCCCTAACTTCTGCCAGCTCTTCTCTGCCAGTGTCCCTGAGTATGCTCTATGGACTAGAATGTTCTTCTTGGACTTACAGGAGACTGTGCTACATCTGGCTGCATAGAAGTCAGACTGAGATTTCTAGCACAAGGAAGCAAGCCAGTGGAAGAAGGCTGTTTTTCCCAGTTGCCATGGGAGTGGCTTTGAGAGAATCTTCTCATTCCCCCCTCCCCCCAGGTGAAAAAACCTGAGACTCAGCCAGTTGACAAGCTTGCTCATGCCTAGCCAGTGGGGCAAAGAGCCAAACATAGAGCCGGAAGGAAGGAAACTTTCTCCTGCAAGATTTCCTACATACCACTCCCAGTGCTGAAATATTTCCATTTCGGCCCAGTTCTGCTGCCCATGGGGAAGTCTCTGCTCTGGTCATACTACACGTGGCTCCTTCTGTAAGCTGCAAACTAGCTGAGACTCAGCATGGTGAGTGGAAGGCAAAATCTAGCCACTAAGGAGTTCTGGTGAACGGCAAGAAGGATGGAATTGGGATAGGTTCTGTATCTACAGTCACAGGCACCAGGCTGCCATAACTCCCATCTCATAGACCTGTATTCCATGGAATTCAAGCTAAGTAGAGAGCTGGCACAGCTTTCCTGTGGAGTAAATGTGCTTCACACTTGAAACACCTTACACACATAGAGAACAGACAGAAAACTGTGGGAATACCAATTGTGCTATTTGAGACAATGGTCATTTTGTCTTTCGATAAACATTTTATTATTAATTCAGTAATGGAAAACTTTTATTTGGAAAGACATGGGAAGAAAATCACCCACCTGTGAGGTATGTAACTGGGAGAAATATAATACAAATATAAGTGATCACATTTTGGTCACGTGTGGTTAATTTTTCATAGATAGTGATAGATACTGAGGAATCCAGTATGGAAATGTCAGAAATTGCCTCAGAGTGAAAAACTCAATTTGAATATTTATGTACATGTTTCAAGTTGAGGCAATCCAGAAAACTGTTTAATAAAGACAAAAGGATTCTGCTGTTTGTGCATTTTAATTTCCAAAACAAAGAACATCCCATAAATGTGATTTAGTTATATTATTACACACTTGAATTTATTATTCATGCATCTTGTTTTCCATAACCCAAACAATAAGACGGGTGTTGCAATATATCAACATGGCCACAAATCAAACCTCTTATAGCAAGATGCGGGTTAAATTGTATGCCTTCCAAATGGAACAAGGGCAAGCATATATACGTAGACATGTGTGTGAGAGAAGGAGGATATTTTTATCAGTCAAGATAAAAATAAAATGAAATGGGCCAGAACTGTGGGATGCATTTAACTTTTTAAGCATTGTGCCACTGCCAGATATTTTCTTGTTCAATGTGCTTGTTTGTCAACTTGAAAGTACATTCTGGAAACTGAGGCCTGGCTGCTCCCATTCTCTCCAGCTCCCCATTGTCTAGCTTCTTTGTAGCTGCTCATCTCTCAAGTATACAGAAGACTGTGAATGGGGGCCTCCCTCTAGCTCTTTGCATATCTAGGTCTTGAAATATCATGACCAGTATGGTTTCACAGTGTTATAACCCTATTCCCAAGGCTGCCTTTTTTTAAATGTGTGGTTTTGTAGGTTTGTTTGTTTGAATTGTCACTGTGTGTGTATTTGTATGCACACACACATGCAGGTGTGTGCATGCAAACTTTAAACATGACAAAATACACAGTACAATACATTAACTGTGGTAACATTATCTTTTGACCATCTCCAATATCTGTGGCCAGAACTTTCTTCAACTTGTAAAACAGAAACACTTGTGCTTAAACATAAAGCACCCATTCTTGCCTGCCACAGACAACCCCCATAGAACCTTCTATCTCTATGGTTTTGAGTCTTGTGCATACCGCCCAAGATGGCACCAGACTAATCCCACACATATTTGAGACCATGTGCTATTTATTTATTTATTTATTTATTTATTTATTTATTTATTGTCACTAGTTCATTTAACTAAGCACAACAGCCTGGGCACTCACCTATGTCAGAATCTCCTTCCTTTTGAGGCTTCATAATGTCTCATTATATGTCTTTGCCACATTTTGTCCATGTGACCTAGGTCACATGTCTCCTGTGGTTTCCCACCTTAGGTTTTCCTGTTTGCTCATTTCCATTTTGACCATCACTGGACATAACAGGCCTTCTCTGGGTCTTTAGCCCTCAGCCATATACTCCTGACTTTACCATGAAGTGAGCCTTCCAGTAAACAAGATATTATGTGGGTCAGAAACAGGAGTAACCAATCTTAGAAATTAAGTACCAACTCAGAGATAGATTTCTTAGCCTTTAGCTACTTTGGGTGAAAATTTAAGAAACACACCCTTTCTCTGCATAGTTTTGACCCTTCCTGTTTAGCAGATTGAACTGAGGAGTATTTAGCTCTGGTACGAACTCATAGATTGTTTTTATAAACTTGGGCACCAAGAACACCTTCATGGAAATTACGTAGATTCCCTTCATTCATTCATCCATTCCTTTCACAAATCTGTACTGAGTGCTTACAGTTTGTACCAGGGAAGAAGTAAGAGCATTACCCAGGGCTTTGGCCATAATGGTGATATTATTATTATTATTATTATTATTATTATTATTATTATTATTATTATCAGCAGCCAAATCACAGCTAAATAAATAGTAATGTAATTTCAACATGAAAATGTGCCGAGTATAATGAAAACTAAAGAGTTTGCCACTATAACAGCTAGCTGCAAGAGAGTCTAATAGTGTTCCCTACACAAGGGCTAGGAAAGGTGGTAGGTAACAGGGGAATGGGTATTCCTCTCTTAGACTGATCAGGAAGAGGTGTGGAGAATTAGATACGGAAAGGGGAGTAGATATGAAGTAAGTCCTCAGATCCTCCCTTTACATTCATGGATTCAATTATCCAGAGTGAACCACTTGTTGCATTTCATTATATATATACTTAAGATTGAGAGTGGGAAACACTAGAGATATAACAATAAGACAAACATGAATACAAACCCATTGGGAAGACATACAAAGTAAAAAGACAAACTAAAACAACAAAAACAAAATCATGACATATGCAAAGAATAATAAAAAACAACAACAACAAAAACAACCAACCAAACAAAGCTTAACAGTCTCAATAATGCCACTTTGATGGAACCACTTTATGTAGGGTTACCGGGTAAGGCTTCTTTGAGAAGCAAATAATTATAAATAGAGTGTGAAAAGATGAGGGAGAACAGGTTGTCCAACGGAAGGGAAGGGAAAACAGTGTGACCAAAAGCAAGAGCATGAGCAGAGCCAGGAATGGATGTGGAAGACCAGAGACTAACTACAAAACAGTTTATCAGAACATGAGATTTGTATCACGGAAACCTCATCCAGGCCTTGGCAATAGCTTCCAGGATTGTTGTTCCTTTGTTTATTTGCTCATTTTCATATGTTTTGTTACATAATCTGAGAAGTGATAAGATCTTATTTGCATCTCAGCAATAATGTCCTTGCTGCTGTTGAGTGTCTCAAGACTCATGGAAGCCAGAGAGAAACATCCCAAGGAGGAGATGACAAGTTTTCCGTGTCTTGTTTCCTTTGGGTGACCCCACACTGTAAGTTCCAGGAAGGGGGTGATCCTGTTTGTTTTTGTTCCCCAACTGAATTTCCAGGGTCTGATTGTGCCTGGAATGGGAGACACTTGATAAATATTCGTCGTTGTTATTCAAGGGGTCATCAAGCCCTTGACTAATACTCTTCAAGTGTCTTTCCCACTGGAGATAATGACTAAGGTAGGCTTGCTAAGACCATATCTGCAGTGGGCTCCCTTGATCTAACTAGACCTGGAGTTCTCATGAACATGTGCTATAGATGCACTCTCAGGAAGACTGAATATGTAGGAACAGCAAAGATATAGCGGGTCACTACAGCCTTATTACCTTTCCAAAACAGACTACAGGGCAATTACTACTGTGCTCTGAAGGATCATTGTAAAATTAAACCTCACTTGTCAAAACAAACAAGCAAAGTAAATTCCAAGAGGCATTACAGCTTCAATAGCAATTGCATTATTTTTACAAGCTAATTCATAAAGCAGATAATTCATTATGGACCACCTTTTTGTAAATCTGCTGTGTGAGACTCTAAAGCATTCACACACCCATGTGGGTATGTAAATAACTACACCAATCCCTCAATAAAAACAGTCTACTCTCATCGCTGTTGGGTAAATATGCCACCTGAATAATTTACTTTTTCTTTGTTCTCTCCTGGGAGTAATACTCTAAAGGTAGATCAAGAAAACTGAGAAAAGCTAGGTGGTATTAAAGTCTTCCAAACGTTTAAGATTGAGGTGTGTGTGTGTGTGTGTGTGTGTGTGTGTGTGTGTGTATGTGTAAGAGAGAGAGAGAGAGAGAGAGAGAGAGAGAGAGAGAGAGAGAGAGATGTATGCAAATATCTGAAGAGGCCAGAAGGGTGCATCATGTTTCCAGGAGCTGGAGTTTTAGGTAGCTGTGAGTCACCCAGTGTGGATGTTGGGAACAGGGCCTGCATCATTTGGAAGTGACATGCTGTTAACCACTGAGCCATCTCCCCAAATTTAAAACAAGAATATGAATAACTATTAGCCATTCAACTTAGTACAGTATAAAGCCTTTGATATGGAAAGCTCCATACTTCACATTCTTGAGCCCATTAGTCGCCCAACCCCCCAGCTGTTCCTGGCTTTGGCACTGTGCAAATAAAGCATCTCAATGAATGTTTTATTTTGTTTCTCATTTAAGTGGCTTATAGTTTAAGTTATTGCAACTTTTAGAAAAGACAAGTACTTTCAACAGGGTCCTTATTCAAAACATGTTTTGATTTGATTTGGCATCATAGCAAAAGGGAGCCTGTTAGATATGCAACTTCCCTTCCAACTTTGAGTTTCTACTGGATGTATAGTATTGGACAAATAAATTACTGATGCTGATGTAAAATAATGCTTGGGATAAGGGTCCCAGGGTCAGTCTCAGAAAATTGTATCTTCACAAGTAAGCAAATAAAAGAGCCAAACTGATTGCTATCCTTCCTAGTTAACTATCAATTTAACACAGCCTAGAGTCACTCCAGATGGGAGCTTTAAATGAAGGATTGCCCATCTCAGATTGGTCTGTTAGCACATCTATGGGAGATTATCTAAATTATTAATTCATGAATGAGGGCCCAGCCCACTGTGGGAAACACAATTCTCTGGGCAGGTGGTTCTATGCTAGAAAGATAGCTGAGCAGAAGCCTACAAGTGAGCTGGCAAGCAGCATTGCTCTATAGTTTTTACTTTTTTTTTTTTTTCTTCAGGTTTCTACTCAGTTCCTGCTGCATGACTTCCCTCAGTCCATGACCTGGAAGTGCAAACCATACAATTCTCCTCTCCTCACAAAGTTGCTTTGGTCATGGTGAGTGTTTGTCATAGTAGCAGAATGAAACTAGAACAAGATCCAACTGGAGTCTTCTAGAAATGTGTGTGTGTGTGTGTGTGTGTGTGTGTGTGTGTGTACCCAATGGAAAGGACAACTCATTGTAAAACAAGAAAATGTATCCTGATGATGGCTAAGACCTCCAGTGGCTCATATTTCATGAGCTTAAGCAACATGGATCATGTAAACATTACAGCAAAACCAACAAACAAAGACTGTGTGCTGATCATTGTACAGTCCTTTTTCTACACATGGAAAACAGCAGCTAAATGAGTTAAGGCTATCAAAGGCATCAAGTACATCAAGATGGCCATGAAGCATGAATGTGAAACCAATGGCTTTCTTTTCTACCATTATCTCATTTAAATTACCTCTCTTACTCAACAACCTGATTTTGACTGTTCCCTTCCAGGTGCAGCACTGGGAAACTCAAATGGACAGAGCCTCTGAAAGAATCATTAACCTCAAGGAACCAAGGCCTGAATAGAATACTGACATGGGAATAATGAGTTATTAGTAGATGACATATTAGAACTCACACCATCAATAGTGATCACATTTCAGATCAGTATGAGTAAAATCAAAGTTTAATTTCTAGACATCTTTATAGGCGAAGCTATTTCTAGAGTCCTCTGATAAAATCAAAGGGTATGGAGATGGCTTGTCATCTTTTTCAAACACAAACGAATTAATCACTAAGGAGCACAATGAATGGGCACCCCACAGGGTCTTTCATTTTCAACAGTCTAGGTCACAATCTGCCCTCAGAGCTGGAGAGATGGCTCAGTGGATAAGCACCTGCTGGCTAAGTATGATGCCCTGAGTATGATGCCCATGAAGAAAGCTAAATATAGTCTCTCTCTCTCTCTCTCTCTCTCTCTCTCTCTCTCTCTCTCTCTCACACACACACACACACACACACACACACACCTGTAACCCTAGTATTGTTGAGTGACTGGGACAGAAGGATCACCATTGATTGTTCATTCAGTGGGAGACGCTATCTCAGGGGAATAATGTAAATTGTAATAAAAGTCAGGAACTGGCCTCCTCTGGCATCCGTGTGTACTCACAGTCATACATACCAGTATGCATACCACACACACATATACCACCGTCATATAATACGTACGTAAGTACATACATACGTATATACACACACAGAAATGTGCTCCCACACAAAATGGCCCCAGTGCATTGCTGGTTTCAGAATGGAATAGTTATTATCATTCAGTGCTTGAGGTGGAGGCAGAACACCAAACTGGAGGAGCAGACCTCAGGAGAAGTTCCAGGCCCATCCTCAGCATCCAGGTGAGACTTGGGTTTGAACAGACTCAGGCATCAACTTACCCGGGCTTAACATCCCACCTAGCTTAACCTAGGGCTTAACATGTCTATCACCTAGCTTACTCAAGTCAAAACTCTAATCTGAATAGCTATCCTTGGCCCTTCTCAAATTTTAATTCCAATTTCAGTCAGCTTGGAGGTTTAACGACTGTGGGATAATTTGAAGAAGACCAATTTATCTTATTTCTGCCAGGAGAGTCAATTAGCCTGTGAGCAGAGGAAGACCTCTGGCTTCGGAGCTTTCTGAACACACTGTGGGTATAGCTAGTGGAGGGGGACATAAACAAAACTGATAAATGCCTTAATGCACCAGCTGGGGTACAGGCGATGGGGACCTCAATGGCACCTCCACGCCACTAATTAGGTGACAGAGCTGGGACCTGGCATGGGAAACGAAGGCTCGGGAAAGTTGGAAAGTGTCCAGAGAACACCGCGCCAAGCATTCCCCAGGCTACAGGAAGTGGTGATATTTGCCAGGTAGGAAGACAGCTAGGAGACATTAAGCACCTATGTCAGGATAATAAAGAGGAAGCCCAGGCAGAGGGGACAGAGTGAGGTGGAAGAGTCAGATACAGCAGAAGACAGGGTTATACTGCTCCCAGAAGCAATCACTTCCCTGTGTACTTGGGCTTGGGTAGGTCAGCACACTGTTAAAGGTGATTCCATTACTACCTGGCACTGAGCACAGAGAGGTATGTCCAAAACTCTTGGGAGTCACCTGTCTCCTGTCACAGTCCCCTAAGGCAAAAAGGGCATCTTTGCTCTTCTGCTGGCCCCACCCCTGCAGCCTTCTGGAGGACTCCAAACAGCAATGGCTGTGTCCCAGAGCACAGAGGGAAGCTGGCTCTCAGTGAATGACAGGCCCAAGGCACTTGCTTCAGGGGTTGCCTTTAAAAAAAAATTTTTTTAATAATATAAGAAGTGCAGAAATAATTCATAAATAATTCAAAAGTTAGGCAGTAGTACATAAAGTAGAGAATAGCATGTCCAATATGATAGTCACAAGCCCAACATGTAGCTTCCCTGCCCAGGGAATGTTGTCCAGGGCTGTGAGTCTATTACATCTGGATTTCAAAGTCTCTGGAGGCAAAAGTCAGATTAAAAAATATGTTAATAATCATTTTATATGGATTATATGAAGAGATGGTAATATTCTATTAAAATATACACTATTAAAACCAGGACTATCTGTCTGGTTTTGTTTTTGTTTTTATTTTTTTAATGTGGCCATGAGAAAACTTTAAATTAAATATATGGTTTAGATTCATTATACTTTAACCGAGTCTTGTTGAATCAGGAGATAAAATGAAAGTTGCCCCTTACTTTCAGCATTTCTGTTTCTGGGGGTAAAAAAGCACTTGACATATTTTATCTATTCTTGGAGATTTTCCTTGAGATATACACATATGAAAATAAACCAAGGCTAGGCCGATGGCTCAGTGGGTAAAAAGCACTTGCTGGGCAGACATGAGACTTGACTCCTCAAATACTATGTAAAATGCTAGTTGGCTGTGCTGGCTTCTTGTAATTAGAGTTCAGAAGGAAGAGGCAGGGGCATCCTTGAGCAAGCTGACTAGCTAGACTAGCTGCATGCATGAGCCCTGGTGAACGGAGAGACCTTGCCTCAATCAGTAAGGTGGAAGAAGGGCTAAAGAAGTAACTCCATGTGAATATTAGACCTCCACATATATGCAGTCACACACACACACACATACACACACAAGTACACACCACACACACACTTTAATATGCAGTCACACACACACACACACACACACACACACTTTAAACAGTTCCTATGTCTTTTACTGAAAATGAATTTGTTTTCTCTTAACAGTAATTCTAGGTGATGGTTTGAAGTCAGTACAATGTACACCTCACTCTCTTCTTTATGGTTACATGGAAGTTACATTACCATGTTCAGAACTTGCTTAACATTATCCTTTTTATGGACTATAGTTTTTCCCATAGTTTTTACTTTGTAGTAACATTGATGCAGTATATTTGTAATGCAAGATCAGAGGTAATAAGGACTTTTTCTTTTTCTTTTATTTTTTTGATCTTGACTACCTATGTTGCCCAGGCTAGCCTAGAAATTGCTAAGTAGCCAAGGCTAGCCTTGAATTCAGGCTGATTGTCTTAGCCTGCCAAGCTCTGGGATTACAGTCATATGCCACTATGCAAGTAATGAGGATTTAAAATCACCTTCAATATAATTTGCTAAATTATATTGCTATCTAGTATGAAAATATTAAATTATCTATACTTTTGCTGAGCTTTGAGGTTTTTTCCATTTTTGTATTTTTCCGTTGTCATTTAAATTCATTTTTTTCTTATGCCTGTTGGGGTCAGGTGACCTAGCTCCAACCAGCTCCAGCATATAACTGTTGAGGTTGGGTGCCTCCACCCCTCCCAGCCCAGGTTATAACCGTGAAGGTTGGGTGCCTCCACCCCTCCCAGCCCAGGTTATAACTAGCTCTATTGCTAGGCAGAACAAATGCTATCCATTCCCAAACCTCAACTTCAAATCCCAAGTTACCATTCTGACTTTTTCATATTTTCTTCTAGGTCCTCACTTTTGGATGAACGCTCTATCTAAATAAATAATAAATAAATAAATAAGCCCTTGCTTCCAGTGATTAACAAGAAGCAGAAGTCACCCATCTTTTTGCAGTCCTGGGAACAACCATGCTTCGGAATGAAGACTTGCAGTGCTGACTCAGGAGCACAGAATCCTTTACTCTGACTCTTCCCATCCTCTTCCCCAGCCCTCAAAGGCCCAGCTACCCCTTGTCTGTCTCCTTGCCCCTCACATCACATGAAGTCATGAGCTGCTTACAGTTTGATGCTGAGCACCCACAGAAGCTCTTTGAACAGTCTAGGCATTAATTCTTGGAGATATATATATATATATCTCAGAGAGAGAGAGAGAGAGAGAGAGAGAGAGAGAGAGAGAGAGAGAGAGA